>JASDQU010025369.1:15725-27117 GCA_032191745.1 Picea mariana
TGAGGATCCATGTGACATGCCACATACCACCGGAAACAGCATGATGTATACTATCCATTCATGGGTGTTGTATATGCATGTGCATTTTCCTTCATGTCCAAATACCTTTATCAATCTTGCGGTCCAAAACCCATGACTAGGGTTGACATCAATGACAACAATCAATCTTCCAACAGAACGACCACAATTTTCTTCATGCCAAAATTTCCTTCCATCCGATTGTAGTGGGATTCCCAAATCATCTTTGAATGATCGCTTGCAGGAACATAGAGATGGCCCAGATATCATAACAATATTTCATGAATGTAAAAATCGATGACTTTCACGCATGTACCTAAGAGTTGATAGGTGGTGGCGAAGTTCGGATCTTGTTGATAAAGTTTGAGCCACTCAGATTCTTCATGTCCACAGGAATGGAGCACAGTGGTGAGTGCAGACATGGGAGGTTGACTGAGGCATTCAACAACATGATTTTTTCTCCTTCTATTATACTTGATGTTGAGATGGAATTGTTGCAGGTAGGTAGACCACTTATGATGGTGGTCGTTCTGCAATTTCCTCTATGTCTGTATGAACTGCAAAGGCTTGTGATCAGTGTGGATGATCGTCTCCTTGTCATGATTGTACAATGGAACACATTTCCTTGTCATAGGTGGGGTATTTCCGAACAGTATCTGAGAGTGTCTCACTATGGTATGCCACTGAATGACCATGTTGAGTGAGAACTGTGCCTACAACATAGTCAAATGCATCAGTCTCAATCTCGAACAATTGTTGCAGAATGGGAAAGGATAATACTGGAGATGATCACAAGCAATGCTTCAGATCATCAAATGCTCATTTTTGGTCCTTCCCCCACACAAATTTTTTCCTGCCACCACCCTTGGTCACTTGGCTGAGGGCCCATGCAATATGGGAGAATCCTAACATGAACTGTCGGTAGAAGTTGGATAGTCCCAAGAATATTAGAAGCTCGGTTAGTGTGGTTGGGGCAGGACAGTCATGGATGACTTGGATATTAGCTGGATCAATATGTACACCATGCTCATCAACAATGTAGCCAAAGTATTGGACCCTGTTCATGCCAAAGGAGAATTTTTCCAAGTTGGCATATAGCTTTTGTTGCCGCAGAGTGCTCAAAACCTGTTGAATATGTTGCGTGTGCTCCTCCCAAGTTCTTATGAAGATGAGGATTCCATCCAAATATACCACCACAAAAGACTTGGTGAAGGGTCTTAATACATCATCCATCAACCTCATGAAAGTGGTCAGTGCATTTGTTAAGCCAAAGGGCATGACCAACCATTCGAAGAGACCTTATTTATATTTGAAAGTTGTCTTCCATACATCAGTTGGTTCGATGGGAACCCGGTGGTAGCCAGACTTTAGGTCAATATTATTGAAGAAATTTCCCCCCTTGAGTTGGTCAAGAAGGTCATCAATTCTGGGAATTGGGTGTCGGTTCCTAACTATAATTTTGTGTAATGCTCTGTAATCAATGCAGATTTGTCAGCTCACATCCTTCTTCTGCACCAGTACAATCGGGATTCCAAAATGGGAGGAGTTGGGTCTAATGTGCCCCTTCTGAAGAAGCTCTTAGATCTGACACTTGATTTCGTCATTTTCCATCAGCGAGCGATGATAGACTGGTCCATTAGGTAGAGTTGCACCATGAGTTATATCAATTGAATGCTTGACTTGGTAGTGCGTCGGTACCTCGATGGGTGAGGAAAAGATGTCTTTGTACTCTTCCACGATCTCGTCCACTTGCTTATGTTGCAAAGAGAGGCTCTGTGTAGAGGCCATGGATGTGGTGGAGACCTTATGATTATTGTGAGCACGAATCACAAAGAATACAAAGTTCCCAGTCTGTGAAATGAACTTACTACATTGTTTAGCAGAGATTAAAGAAATAACGGTAGGTGGCGCTACCTCTGGTATCATGTACAATTGTGTACCCAAATTAATAATAACACTACATGGTCTAGACTAATACGCAGCATGGCACTTCCACAAATATGGTTTTCCTAAAAGAACATCACAAACTTCAAGGGGAGAAATATCACACAATACCTCATCTTTAAAAGGTTTGATGCCATAGGGAAGATGACATTGTTCGTTGACACAAAGATCTCTTCCTTGGAAAATCCAACCAAAAGTGTAGGGATGTGGGTGTGGTGTTTTTGGCAGGTCCAATCGTTTGATGACCTCTGCTAAGATCAGGTTCTTCCGACTGCTGTTATTGATAATGAAATCGAGTGGAGCCCCCTTTACCTGCATCTCTGAGTGAAAGAGGTGTTCCCCTTCCTCTCGTTCTTCTGGTTTGCTTCGATGGACTTTAGTAGTAGCGACAGTGGCACTGGGTTCAACATCGATGATCTGCTTCCCTCCTTCTGGATTTGATTCGGAGTTAGAATCAGCCTCAGACTCAGACGCCTTCAGCTCGGCCACAAGTGACTACTTGGAGAAACATTATTTAGTGTTGTTCCAAGGTATTTTATGGTATTCACACCATTTTCTCATGTCCTCCTTCATATTTTCATTTCCCTTATTTTGTTGCGGCTTGGAATGGTTTTCCTGAGAGTGGCCATCTTTGCTCTATCCCTTTTTTTGTGGGTTAGGATCGCCTTTTCCCTGCTTTGGCTATGAGGAGTTTGCAGATCCAAACTCTCACATCTTTTGCTTAAATTTTTGCTTGATCTTGACAACGTATCTATAATTCGTACCCAAGGAGGCGATGTCCAGAAACTCCATTTATTTTTTAATGTATCTATGCAAACAACCGCGGTATTTGAGCACCAGATGTCACTGAGAGTATTTGAGAGTCTTTGAGTATTTGAATATTTGGTGCGTAGGGCATGGAAAATATTAGTGAAATTTGGTACTTTCTGGTCCCTTTCTTGACATAAGGTGGTCCATTTGGTGTACTGGTCCTCGTAGCTTATAACAAGGTAGTATTGTTCTTTAAGGGCATCCCAGAAGGAATCCCATGTAAGGGAAACCACAAATTTGTAGATTCCTCTATGTCCCTTTGCTCTGAGTAAGTATCCCACCAGTCCTTAACATGGGGGAGGACCTTGAGGAGTGAAAAAGTAATCTTTTCCCTATCAGAAAAATTGTGGACCAAAAAATACCCTTCGAGTAGATTCAACCAGTTATCTACAACATCCGCATCTATCAGTCCTTCAAATAATGGAATATCAAAATTTACATGTACCTTGAAGGGGTTGCATGGTCGCTTGATGAATATGCTTCTCATGTGGGAAGTCATCGAAGGATCTGCACAAATTTTTCCATCATTTCAATCCTTTGTCGCATGAGGGCTTCCTCGAGAAACATTTTAAAAGGATCTCCTACTCCATCATATTTGTTTTTCCCCCATGGGTTTTTGTTGGGATCAATGTGACAGATCTTGCAATGACTCGATTGGTTCGACTCCCAACTTCTTGTACCTAGATCTTGTTGGGGACATGCACGAAGAAAAATAAATAAAGAGTAGATCGCTATGATACCACTGATCCGGATTTAGGAGCGAAACGAACTAATTAACAGGCTGAATACAATAAAAACATAGACATGAAGAACAACACAAATATCCAGTGAAAAATATCTTCTATTGAATAAATGAAATATGATGAAACTATAAAACTATAGAACTGAAACACTTGCTTGAATGGTGGTAGTTATCTCTGAGAAGAGATGTGGTTGTTATGCGCATCTGACTGAGAAGAATGATTACAATGAGGCTCCAGAGGCATTTTTACTATTACTCATGAATTCCAAAACCCTAGACATCCAAAAACCTAACCCTAGGAGATGAAACACCAAAATTTATGTGGGCCCCTATGGGTAAGTTGGTACCTCAACTTCCCGGGGTTGTAACTTTTTCATACGACCTCTGTTTTAGGCGTTTGATAGCCCATTGGAAAGGTATTTTAGAAAACTACACATTACATTGTCAAACTCTAACTATGTCTACAGTTTGAATGTGGTGAACCAAAAAAACATTGTTTGGGGCCCCAAAACGATCGTGGAAGTACAACAAGATGTGCTAACATGAAAACACACAAAATAATCCAGTTGGATTAGGTGGGATGCCACCAATATCCACCTAGAAGATGTGTAGGGCTTCATACAAACCCAGAAGTGTACAACCCACAATTACAAAGAAGTACAAAAGAATGTGTTGAACTAAAAAATGTCAAGAGGGGCTAGTTGGAATAGGTGGGTGGCCACCAATATGCACCTAGATCATGAGTCAACCTCAATGTTCTGGCTGGGTTTGGTGGACATAAAAATTCATATATATTTATTCCTAGAGAGTTAGAGGGACTTCAATATACTGTTGGAAAGGTATCATAATAATATTTCCAACTATCTAACTTGTTCTTCTATTTGAGTTATTTATGTAGGTTAAAATTTCCCTCAAAGATAAGGTATCCAAATTGACCACAAATAATACTTTCAACAATATCCATATTGAAATATCGATCTTAGACATCTATAGGCTTCTTCAATTGACTATAGGGGATTCTTGACCACACCTCTGAGGCTTCTTGTGGGCTTCTTAAAATCATCTTCCAGTGAGGGTCATGCTTAAAGCTATGACATAAGGGGACCACCTTGGGGACTCCTTCAAGTAAATCCATAGGCTTCTTCATGTTGATCACCAATCACTGACTTTGACATCAATGACAACACCATTCAACAATATCCCCCTTTGTCATTTATGGAAACAATCATACTCCCCATGTCATCATGCTCATGATCTTTCTCTCCCCCTTTGACATCAATGGCAAAGGGTAACTCTTCTCTTTGGGGTTGCACCCCCTGACTCATGGCACTCAATAGTATTTCACCTTCCATTTATGTCTTCTTATCCTTTCCTTCCTTGTTATAGTCCTTGTATCTCTTTTTTGTGACTTCAATCCTCTTTCTCTCCTCTTTGTCTAGGATGTATATGTTATTTGGTCGTCTTCTTGTTGTTGCAACCAATCTTCCTGAGTCTTCTTATATGATTTCACATCTTCGGGAATAAAAATTAAGATTGTATCCATGATAACATATTTTACTGAAACTAAGGATAGTATGCTTCAAATATTCAATCAATAAGACATTTGTTTCTTTTACATTTTCACTTCCAAGGCTCACTACACCTTTTCCGATTATTTTGACAGAGGAGTCATTTCCAAATGCAACACTGCCACTTTTTCCTTCACTTAGGTTGATGAAATTATTTTGGTTCCCAGTCATGTGTGTTGAGCACCCACTGTCTGTGTACTATTTGTTTCTTTATTTTCAACAAACAATGTTAATCAACAATATTCCTTCTTTGGATTCTCTTTCCTTTCTCATATTATAGTTGGCTTGATGATAGGATCATCTTCTTTCACATTTCTACAATATTGTGCTTTGTGAGCAAGATTATTGCATTTGTAGCATACAATGTTCTGATCCATCAATGGATCAAATGGATTGTAATTTATATTGACAAATCCATGAGCATTTCCATATCTACTATTTACATGATTTCCCTATTGATATCCATAATTATTTATGTTTCTCATATAGTTTTTTCTTGCATTTATTTTACAGTGGATTTCTTTGTGTTGAAAGTTTCTACAAGAATAACAATGACCAAGAAAAATACTCTCATACCCGGTAGAAAAGGACCTTCTTGGTGTCTCGCCACTTTTGAATTATGATCTTATGTTCCAGCTAGAGGTGTCATGTTCAAGTTGTTCTTCAACTCCATTTTGTTTGTTGATTCCACTTCTTAAGGAATTTACATATTTTATGGAATTTCCTTCATCTTCCATGTTTGTTTTATATGTGTCTATTGTCTTCAAACTATTTTCATATCCAAGTCCTGTCTTATCGGTAGGTGATATCTATTTTCTAAGAATTCCATCTAACTTTTTCAGTACTTCTTTCGAATTTCTTGTAGTAATTCAACTTTTTCATTGCCCACATCAACTATTTTCTTGTGTGATCCAATTCTGCTTTTAATTTCTCACAATATTCAGTCTTCTTGGATTTATCTAACTGCTCCTTCAAGCCGTCAATTGTCTTTTCAAGCTCATGATTCTCTTCTTCACAAATTTTCAATTCGTTTTTTAACTCTCTATTTTTTTTTTTTGAGCTTCATATTTTCTTCTTCAGCATGCTTTAATTTTTTAATATTTTCTTCATATTCTTGTTCACTTTATGTGATGTATTTTCTTCCCCATGAAGATTTTGTGTTTGTTCCTTCTGTCTCTGCATCAGACTCTTCTTCAGAATGAATTTAATTTTTTGTAGAATTTTTGTGGTCATCATTCTGAGTTTCTTGATTTATGAAGATAACTTCTCGTTCTTCTCCATCTCTTTCATCTGAAGAAGTGTTGTCCTCCTTGGAGAAAAAACTCTTTTTCTTGTGGAAGCTTTTATTTTCTTCAAAAGGACATTTCTTAGCATAGTGTCCTATTCTAGAACAATAGAAGCATTTCAAAGATAACTTAACTTTGTATTTGTCGGTTCCCCTCTTGATCCTCCTTGTGAAATATGCTTCTTCTTCATCTAATTTATTGCCTGGTATTTCTTCTACCATGTGTTCTTTGTTCCTTGTTTTCTTCATGGATTTAAAAGTTGCTTCTCTATTTGGATGTCCATTTTTTGTATATGTTATCATTTCATATGTTGTGAGGGTCCCATGTGGTTCATCCATTGTTGTTTTGGTCAAATCCCAAGTTTCTTCAATGGTCAAGACCTTGGCATCATATCTCAAAGGAAATAATCTCAACACTTTCTATACAACCAAGGATTTTTTGAATTTTTCTCCTAATCCTTTGATGGCATTGAGAACTTCATCTACTCTGAGTAAATAGATTGCAATATATTATTTTTCATTCATTTTCATATTTTAAAATTGTGCCATGTGTCGTTGAAGCTTGAATTGCTTGAATTTCATATCTCCTTCATAAATATTTTGAAGTTTATCCCAAACCTATTTAGTTGTGTTACAACCCATCACCTTGCTAGAAATAGTTGGTGTCAATCCACTTATGATAACATGCCTAGCCTTTTAATTATAACTCATTAATTTCTTCTCATCTGGATCAGTTGGAGTATTTTTCAAAACGTTTTGACCATTGACAAATAAGAGCTAGATATCCACTCCCTAATCTCTCAAGTAAGTTTGCATTTTGTTGCTCCGGTATGCATAATTGTTTCCATCAAATGGTGGAATCCCATTTCGAATGTGTCCTTCCATTTTTTCTCACGATATTCTTTCCAGTGATTMGACTGTTCTAAATGTAACCTACTYTGATACCAATTGTTGRTACTRAGAGGGGAGGTGAATCAATMTCAATCACAATTTAGMACCTTTKAAAAACTTTAACTTTTCAATCAAATAAATGCATCCCAATATATTGTAAAGAGYAGAAGAACAAATACACGGTGCACAATAAATTTACGTGGAAATCCAAATGGAATAAAACCACATAATTATTTTCTTATTTAATAACAATATTACAATAATAGGAAGCTACATCTTCCARTATTATCMATATCCAACWGGAAGGAGACACCAACCCCCTGATTTATAGGCACCATCTTGAAGGAAGATACAAATCCCTAGATTCTCYAGTTCCAACTAGAAGRAGGCTYCAACCCCMTTTCCTTTTCCCTTCCTTCCACCCTCAAATGTCTATATAAAAGAATCAACATGTCACTATCATTGTAAATGTCACTATCATTGTCTCTGTCACTATCATTGATACATAATCATCATAAAATTGGGTCCACATAGAGATCCTAGGTCCACATGGGTCCACATATAAACCCCAACAAACTCATGACAACACCACGACAAGTTGACCACAAAAATACTTTCAAAATGATTCGCCATCATTGTTAGTTCTCAACACCTTGATCTTCTTATATGTCTAGTTTTCTACAAGATATTTAAACTCTTTGAATTTCTCAAAAAACTTTGATTTCTTCCTCAAGAAATATATGCATGTCTTTTGGGAAAAATAATCCATGAAGGAGGCATAATAGAGGGATCCACCAAGTGAAGGGACTGTTACAGGCCCAAACACATCACTATGAACCAATTCCATAATCCCCTTTTCCCTTGTTTCTATAGATAGGAACCTAACCTAATTTTTGTTTCCATATATGTAATGTTCACAAAAATTGACTTCCATATTACAATAAGGAAAACCTTTGACCTTTGTTGTGCATAGATAAAATTCCTTTTTATCCATTGTGTCCCATCCTCATGTGCCATACAATGGTTGGGTCAAATGGATGAGGAACCGTTGAGTTGGTTTGAATCAAATCATCTCGAGATGATTTGAGTCAAGTCAAAGTCAAGTTGAATTTAGGAACAAAATATTGTTAGATCTAGTTGAGTTAACATTCCCCAACAATTTGTATAGGGTTTGAATCTGAACTCATTTCATTTAGACCATCGCACCCCTAACCATTTTGCACCTATCCTTTTGAAATAGAGTGTTCACACCTACATCTCTCATCTTTTTTACATATATCATGTTTATTTGCAAACCCAAAATATGTAGCACACTCGAAAGGGTTATACTCCTCCCATCCTGAAGTATCAGTTAGAGTCTACCCCATCCAACAAATTTGGTTGTCGATTCGTCCCCCAAGAACACATCTCCCCCTTCATATCTCTCATATTCATAGAAACATTCTCTATGTGGTATCATATGGAAGGAAAATATTGAGTCTATCAACCAAACATTCTGATACGATTGTGTATTGGTCAATGCTAGATACATGCCACTTCCTTTATTCCAAAGTATTCTTTCTCTTAGTTGACTTCTTCTCATCATATCCTTTATTATTTTATATCTCCTTCGACTTTCATTCCCTTTTGTAATTCCAAAATTTACCACATTTCCAACATATTCTTGCGAATTGAACCAAGGATTTAGATCTACCCTTCAACTTAGACTTTCTGTCATAGAATTTCCATTTATCTCTGTCAACTAGTTGACCTCTCATTATTAAGGAATGTTTGGTCGATCCTTCCATGTTCTTCCATATAATTTCTTCTCATAATAGAGATGAAAACACGTCTTGTAGCACTAATGTGGTCGAATAAATCCCTATAGTCGCGACTAAGATATCCCATGAGTCTAGCAAAGAACATAATAGGCTAATACATTTCTCCTCCTTGGTGATTTTAATATCCATAGATGATAACTAGATTATTATAGTATTGAATGCATTCAAATTCCTAGTTATTGAAATCCCATCACTCATCCTTAAAATATATAGTTTCTTTGTAAGGAAAAAATGATTTTCCATGGATTTCAATTGGTACAAGCTTCCCAAATTTTTCGATAGTTTATTTTCTGAGTCTTCACTTGAGACATTCAACAACATCAAATCTACAAGACAAATTCAATTCATGCTCCTTGTCCTTCTTTCGGGTTTCTACCATTATTCTCTCAACATACCTATCATCATGGTATGTGGATAGATATATTCCCATTGTTATCGATCTACAAGGAGATATTCAATTTTAAGCTTTTAAAACTCAAAATTTTGTCCATTAAATTGTTCTATCTCTATCCTCAAACTGCTTGTCATTATTTCAAGCACAAATTTAAATATTCCTAACTTACAACTCTCAAAAAACCAAGGGTTTAACTCAAATCCAAGATCTACAAAATTACTCTCTCACACCACATGTTAGGAAATAGACTTCCACGCTAAACCTAGTAGCAAATAAGAAGGCATATTTAATCAAGAAAGTAAATGACAAAACAATCACATCGCACACAAAGATTTTAACTTGGAAACCCAACTCAGGAAAACCATCATTCCTTGAGTTCTCTTGTTGTCTAGTTCGTTCAGAGTAAAGATTACATGACTAACCTTCGTGTACACTTAAGACACAATTTACATCATACTATCTTGTATTATAAAAAAATAATCGTGCATTCAATTCGGCTCCTATCTACATGACCGACAACCTTTAAAAATTTGATCCAAGTGGATACAAATGGCCACCCTATTAGGTACCATATGTATTATAATAAGAGAAAATAGAAATATTGTAGAAAATATCAGTGGAACAATAAAATAGAGAGAACCAGAATGCAAAAAATGATACCTTTATTAATACAAAGCTAAGTTCACTTGCCTCTTTGAGGGGGAAATCTCCAGTAGAGAAGATATTTATTACAATAATTCTCAAGAAAATAATTCCCCATGCCTTATAATTGTATTTATACTAATTTAATCTTCTAAGAACATTCTATAGGAAGATATTCCAGAAGCACAAGCTTCTATTAATTCTTACATTGACTTGTTTTCATTATAATATAGGCCTTATTTACTAATGTCAGCCTTTATTAAATAGAAAAAATATTATTCTATGTACATGAAGGGTTAGGGAGGTTAGTTCCCTAACCTGCGCCCCCTTGAAAAATAGCCTTGACCTAAATTATTGAGATGGGTAAATCAATGTAGAATGGTAGTCGGCTCCCAAGTGGCATCTTTTGGTGGTGTATCCTTCCACTGAACTAATATTTCCTTGATGGTGTGTTGATAGAGGCAATTCTCTCACTCGTCCAAGATGGCTTGTGGATGAAACCAAATGGATCCTTCTTCATCTAACTCATGGAAATTGGTTTGATTCTGGCACTTAGTTCTAATCGCTTTATTTAAGGACAAGACATGAATGATAGGATGGATCTTAGAGTGATTGGGAAGAGCCAACTGGCAGGCCACATGCCCCACTTGTTTGATAATTGTATAAGGACCATAAAAATTTGGGGAGATTTTATGACAGTGTTTATATTTGAGTGAATTTTGTTTATAAGGGTGTAGACGAAGAAGCTCTTGGTCCCCTTCAACAAATTGGTGTTTTGAACATCCCTGATCTAATTTTTGCCTCATGCGATTCTAATCCATGACAAAATTTTATTTGAGGGTACGAAGAATGGTTGTGTGGACTATAAGAGTGTTTTCAACCTCTTGAACCTTAGAGAAATAGGAATGTATGAGAGAATCGATGGTGGAAAATAGACCTCTTCAAAGGGGGGTCATGCAAGTGGTAGTATGGTAAGATGTGTTGTACCACCATTCAGTAAGGGGTAACCACTAATCCCACAAAGATTTTTGGTAGGATGGAAAACACCAAAAATATGTTTCCAAACACTTGTTTACAACTTTAGTTTGTCCATCAGTCTATCAATGATAGGAGGTGCTAAGATGCAATCGGGTTCCTTGGATCTAGAATAATTCTGGTGAAAAATTCCTTGTGAAAGTTGGATCATGGTCGGAGACAATAGAATGAGGAATGTTTTCAAGTATGAAGATATTATCCATAAAAATATTTGAGCCAATGTTGATGTGGTGAATAGGTGTT
>JASDQU010025370.1:13617-28524 GCA_032191745.1 Picea mariana
GTAATGAATTTTTCCATTAAATAGGAGGCACAATGCTCTATGAAAGTAAACTTTTCCAAATTTAGGAGATCAATATAAATGGTTTATGTTGATCTTTAAAATAGGCATGGAGGGTTCTTATCAGACTGAGTGCTTTGAACTGAACACTACACTTAAAAATTCTAGAAAAAAAATGTCAATCTCTTTAACATGAGCTTGCTAGTTGGGAGATGGCATTCATATAATGAATTCATGTTATGGAAAAATTAAATTTGATGTGTATTTGATGTTCCTTTTGTGTAGTTCAATGCTGAAATAGTTTATCGTTGTGTGCATGGGTTCATTACTCTCTTGGCTTTCATCCATTTGATATCATTACAAGTAAAGGTAAGCAATGACATGCACATAATTTTTTTATGGGATTGAGTTTAAGCATGGTCTGATAGTATTATATAATTGAATTGAAAGGAGGAGGGATTTGATTTTTGCACCATTCACTATGCTTTGCATGACTTTGGTGCTATATGATTCTATTCATTTCATCATAGTGCATCTTAGGTTCTCCCTTGGAAACTTTTATCAACTTGAGTTTAATCTTGGAAAGTGAGCAATGTATAAGATAATATAAGGGAAGAGTGGTTTGCCTCTAGCATAATCCATTGCTCTCTTTATTTCCTCTAACATAATTTATTGATCTCTTTATTTCCTTTAGTGAATTTTGATCTCAAAAAGTATCAATTTTATTGCTTCA
This sequence comes from Picea mariana, assembly GCA_032191745.1. Classification (NCBI taxonomy): domain Eukaryota; kingdom Viridiplantae; phylum Streptophyta; class Pinopsida; order Pinales; family Pinaceae; genus Picea; species Picea mariana. The sequence continues at coordinate 14,348 of JASDQU010025370.1, forward strand.
TCCTATACCTCTTTTTCAAATGGACAAAGTACACACAACTAGTTTACTAATTCTCCATGTTTTTTTACTCGTTATACACCATATTATCCTATGCCGGGTTTTTTTTTATCATCATGTAGATAAGGATTTTATTAGAAACCTTAACATTTGAGAGGATATCCTAACTTCTATATTTTTTCGCACCACCATTTGTTATCCCCTACTTCTTACTCTTCCATTTTTTTCTACATGACCTAATTTAGTTGTGAAAACCCCCGAGATTTTTTTCTTTAACTAAGAAACTTTGAATTTTGATTCTGAAAGTGTGGATATACTAAAAAAAAAATTTTTTATATCAATGCATAATATGACTGTGGCATACATTACTAAATATATCAATACTGAAGAGATGCAAGTAAATAAATTAAAATAAGTGATGATGACACTCATTGCATTACAATGTTGTACTTATTCAAAGCAATTTAAGGCAATGTACAAATGGTTCCATGTAAAGAAAATATGAATTCTATGAGCTAGTGCTTTTTAACAATTTCCTCACCCTAATTAAAAACACCATAACTTATTTTTTTTATAAAATTTATTCACCAAATCCATGTTGAAATATTGTAACTGCAAAGAGTATTCTATTTATTTATTGAGTCATTATTCATTAGATCAATCCCCTTTTGTGGATTGATCATATCGGGCATTGTAATTGACCAAATCCCCTTTTGTGGATTGGTCAAACCCTAAATATATTATGCAAATTGAGAAGTCGTCCCCCAAGCTAATTAAAGTGGTTTTAACCACTAAGAAGACAAGTTGGCCCTGCCCAGTGAAGAGACACCTCTCCAACACTTGCCAGTTTGTATAAATAAAGGAAGTCAGTGCCTCATTTGATCACTCACTCATTCACTCATCAAGTTCGCAAGTTTGGAGAGTTGCAGTTGGGAGAAGTAGGAAGAGAGAGGCGCATTGCTCAGTGTTGGTTATTCTCTAGTGTTTTGGTTTATTGTCTTGGCATTATATTGGCTATCTATATTAAGGAAGTTTTTGATTGGTTTTCTCCCCCATGAGGGTTTCCCAGGATAAATGGTGTGTATCTTGTGATTGTTTTTCTCTCAGTGATCCTACCTATGCTATTTTTATCTATTAAATTAAAAATAAAACTAATAATAGCTCAAAACTTAGCATGGTTTCAGAGCTAAGTTGAAGAGAGCATTTGTCACTAGATAAGAAAAAACGTCATTGTTGTCATACAAGAAAATTAGGGCTTTTGTTGAAGAGGAATATCAGCCTAAACCCATCTAAAAAGTGTGTCCTAGCCTAGGGAACTCTTTGGCACCTTGAGCGCACATTTTCAGTGGTCAGATACTATGGAAATTCAAACCCTAGTTTTGAATGGTACTAGAAAACCAGAAGTACCAGAAAACCAGGAAACCAAAACCAGTAGCAGAAGTACCAGTCTAGATTTCCACAAGCTCAATTTCAAGGGGTAAAATTTGGATTTTCATAAATCTGACTGCATCAGAATTTCAAAAATTGAAGTTTGAAAAAATAGGGTTTCCTCATAAAACCCTAAGTTGCAGTTGTAGTTGCAATTCCAGAATCTATTGCAGTGTCAATTGCAGTTGCAGTGTCATTTGAAATATCAGTTGCAGTACCAGTTGCAGACACCCTTGAAGTTTGTAAGAGTTGGTAATTATTACAGTTACTACCAGATGGTGCCACTACCTGCAAATACTATCAGAGGTATGTATTCACATATGTTTAAACCGTTAAGATTTAAAGGGTATTTGCAAGAGAAGGGATCTCTTGCCATAGATCCAGAAGGATCTCAGATCCAACACATTCATAAGAATAATGCAACCCAGGTTTGATTATTCTAATATGAATCTATTTGTTATGACATTATTTTGATCTAGGTTGCATGTTGAAGCTATGGCCATCATACTAACCTTTGGTCAAAATTAAAGTCAAGGTATTAGATTGATTAAAGTTGAGATCATAGATTTTATTCTCTAACCCAGCCTTCTGTCAAGATAGCATATTGTCTTAGTACAAAAGACAGGTTGAAGAAAGCACTTGTCATCTTGAGTGAAGGAGACTTGGAAGAAAAGCAACACACTCATTCTTGAGAACAAGACTCCAGGTTCCAGGTTTGATTAATTAAGTCGATAAGATTCAAAGTTGCATGTAACAAGTTGATAACTACCCCATTACAAGTAAACACTATAGTTGAGGTAGTAGTCTTTGAAAATTATTATACTTTGTAGCATGTGATCATATTGAGATAAATGCTTAATGTAATCATTTACCAGATACAACTAACATCTCCTCTAGGATAAAATTCTTGTGTTGGTTCCAAGTTACCATGGAGGAATGTTTGATCACAACACTAGAGGAGTGTTGACCTCATTTTGTATTGTATTTCTTACTTTTGATCTTTGTTTCAGACAGGTCACAAGTGATAGCTCTAAAGGAGCTATTGTGACGATTATTCGTGATATTGTTTTAATACTATTATCAAAAGAGTATTATTCTTGTTTGTTGTTTTGTTGACCTTGTTTTAGGTCACGGGTGATAATTCTGAGGAAGATATAGTGAAGGTTGCAGAAGGAAGCAGATTAGATGAGACATGAAGTAGACTATGTACATGAACATATCCATTCATGTACCAAAGAAGATGAAGAAGAAGTTATCTTTTGAGATCCAGAGTATCGCATATGGAGATTGATTGTAAGGAGAAGAAGGCTCCAAAGATGACCAAATATTAAAACTCACAAAAGACTTGGTCAAAGGATAATGAAGCCACCTTGACGGGAAGCATAAATCGTTTGAATTTTAACTCATCCTTTCATATTTAGACTTGGTATTCAACACCAAGTATACCCTGTAAGAGATGATGAAGTCCTTGTAGACTCAGAAGAAATCAAGAATAAGCCTGATCTCAGAAAGGATTAGATGAAGAGACATATCCCATGACTAGGAGACAGATGCCATGAGAAGACTAGATCGTAGCTTCAGAAACTACTAGGAGATATGAAATCTCCTGGAAGATTCCCTTGTTTCAGTAACAGAGAAGGAATCCAGTCAGAAAGACTAGGATATGGATTCTTCCGTGAGACTAGAAGAGAAGTCAATATTGACTTCCAAGATCGATCTATACAGATCAAGCATGTTGCATATGTACAAATCCTCATCTGTGTCCAGAGGATTCTCCCAACAAGAGGGAAAATACTATGATGAGACACTTACTCCAGTAATTGAAGAAATAGTTTCAATATTCATGAACACAACCAGAACAATCATGATTCATATATAATATGAGATGCAGGGGGAGCAATCCCCATATTTAAAATTGAGTGGCAGTTTGTGTAGTACATTAGTTGGGTCATGGAGACATGACTACAATAAAATATAGAGTTACCTCCATGAAAGAAGAAGAGTTACCTTCAGTATCAGTTATTGAGCCACTCTCAGTTTCAGATGAAGTTGTTTTCATGATGAAGTAGAGGAGTTACTTTCAGATTTCAGCAGTCATAATGAGAATGGAGCAACCATTCTCAGATTCAAAGCAGCTGCAAGTGCAGAGTCCCAATTCCAAAAAGAATATTTGCAGAAAGAGGAGAGGCCATACTGTCAAGAAGTGAGACAGGTATTGTTTTCCAGAGAGCACATAGAACTAGCACATGATTGTGCAAATTGAGTTGCAGCTAAGCAAGTGTACCATATTGGTACAATGTAATGAGAAAATTTGGTTTGAAGTTGAAGATAAAAAGACTCAGGTTTTCAGGTTGAAGAAGGCTCTGTACAGGTTGAAGCAAGCTCCTAGAGCTTGATATGGCAGAATTGACAGTTTCTTAATGAGCTTGGGCTTTACTAAGAGTAAAGTTGATTCCAACCTTTACTTCAAGTTTATGAATGATGATTTAGTGATGTTTCCACTATATGTAGATGATTTATTCTTGACAAATGAAGAAAAATCTCACCACTGATTGTAAGAATAATCTCACTGCATAATTTGAGATAAAAGACCTAGGCCTAATGCATTATTTCTTAGGTCTTGAGGTTTGGCATAGCCCAGAGAAGATCTTACTTAACCAAGGGAAGTATACTATTGAAATATTGAAGAGGTTTGATATGTTGGAGTGTAAATCCATGAACACACCCATGGAAACAAAGTTGAAACTCATGGTTAATAATTCGTCAGAATTGGTTGATGCTACGATGTACAGACAGATCATTGGATCGTTGATGTATCTGACGAACACCAGGCTAGATATATGGTTTGTTGTGAACACCTTGAGTCAGTATATGGTAGAGCCCAGACGTGTTCACCTTGTTGTTGCAAAACATGTGATGAGATAACTTAAGGGTACGTTGGATTTTGGTCTCTGTTGTACTAGAGATCATGACTTCAAATTGTATGGATATACTGAATATACTAATTCAGATTGAGTTGGAAGTGTTTCTGATAGAAAGAGCACTTCAGGATGTTGTTTTAGTCTGAGGTCAGCCATGACTTCATGGCAGAGTAGGAAGCAATCCAATATTGCTCTTGGCACGATAGAAGCATAATACATTGATGCAAATTCTACCAGTTGTGAAGCCATATGGATTCTGATGTTGTTGATAGATGTAGTTGATCTGGAGATGGAAGCCGTTGTGATCCTATCTGATAACCAGTGTTGTCTAAAGATGATATGTTCCATGATGAGTCGAAGCACATAGATATCCAGTATCACTTCAATCATGATATGATGTAGAGGGGAGCTATAAAGCTCCAATATGTTGGCACAGATGAACAAGTTGTAGATGTGTTGACCAAGCCTCTGTCTCGTGGAAAGTTTGAGCACTTTTGAAACAAGCTTGGTATAGTCCAAAAAGACATCCCTCGAAAGGGGGAGTAGTGTTGATGATACTATGGTATCCTGACCAATAGTGGGTAGCCCAGTTAGGAATTTATATCCTAGGGGACTGATCATCCCTGGACAGATCTCGAAGGTCCGTAAGGATGAGCTGTCAGAGTACTTGTGCATGTATATGCTATCTTTGGTCAGTAGTGGTAGCTCCATTAGGATTTTATATCCTATGGAATATTTTGATTTCTGGGCAGATCCTTTGTATCTATCAGAGTACCACAATATGTTGTGATGCCAGCCTTGTGTTGAATATTCCTAGCTTCGTGATGATTTTGTTGTGATGCCAGCCTTGTGCTAAAGATTTCCATCTTCATGTTGATGTTGTTGTGATGTCAGCCACATGCTGAAGATTTCCAGCTTCTTGCTGATGTTGTTGTGATGTCAGCCTCGTGATCAATATTTCCATATTTGTGTTGATGTTTTTGTGATGCCAGCCTCATGCTGAAGATTTCCAGCTTCGTGTTGATGTTGTTGAGATGCCAACTTCTTACTGAGGATTTCCAGCTTCGTGCTGATGTTGTTGAGATGCTAGCTTCGTGGTGAATATTTCCAGCCTAGTGTTGATGTTGATGATTCTCCATCCTTTGTGTTGTGATACTGTTGTTGTTGATGTTGTATCAGCCTTGTGTTGTTATTGATGATGATGATGTATTAGTGTTATACTATTTGATGCAGGAGCATCTCTCCATGTCAGCCAGCCAACCAGCCAGCCACGTCTTGCGCGTGCATTCAAGCTGAAGAAGGGGCGCAGCCTCATTTAAATTTGAATTGAATGTAATTAAATGTCTAGGCTGGTGAGCCATAGAAGCCATGCCTTTGTGCAGGCATTAGGTAGATCGGCCTTTAATGTGTGTAATGGCTAAGATCTAGATCCGATTCTGGACTAGACAACCCATTCAATGTAATTGAATAGGGTAGGTAGGTTTGGAGGGAAGAGCTCGAAGAGCCCCCTCAAGTAAAAGAGATTTTCATATCTCATTTTGAGTAAGATGAAGTTGAGTAAGAGAAGAGCCAGGGAGAGCTCAGGAACACCTTTGTAAATTACAGGCATTTGCCATTGTTGATATAACAGAAGCAGTTTTTCCTGCACATGTTCTGTGTCATGTGAATGTCTGTATGTGTTCCATTGTATGTTGTAGATGTATGTTAGACTTGCATTTGCAGGAGTTTGTTTGATTCCAGGGTTGAAGGTCTTTGAGGCTTCACACCAGGAGGGTGTGACAGAACATTGCGGGTTCTGAGAGCCGTGCATAGAGGTTGCACTTCTGAACACTGCGGGTTCATACAAAGACGTGTTGCGGCACAGGAATTGGAATCAACAACTCAGGAAGAAGAAAACCTCAAGGTTGTTGAACACCTTGGAGTAGGGTTGTGTATGAGAACATAGTTGCAGATAGAATCGTGGAGGATTCTGTGAAGCTCTGCCAGGTGGGCATTGAGCGTAAGCACGAGATGTTGGGGGAAGAACTCTGCTGAGAGTTTGAAGAAGAAAACAGAATCACTGAAGATTCTGTGAATCTCTGCCAAGTGGGCATTGAGCCAGTGCAAGGAGTGCACAGAAGAAGGACTATGTTGTGAGTTCAGGAAGAAGGACCAGAATCACTGAGGATTCTGAGAAGCTCTACCAGGAGGGCATTGAGCAAGTGCATAGGTGCACAGAGAAGACAGAACTGCTGGGAGTTCTGAGAAGATACTCTGCCAGGTGGGCATAGAGACAATGTGCAGATAGGCACAGAGGAGAAGAGAACTCTTTGAGTTCTGGAGCAGAAGGAAAGACTCAGTAAGAGAGGCAGTTTATTCTCCATCTGAGGGGGAAGAAATACAAAATCCCTCAAGGGGTCTGAGTGATTGCAACAGCTCAGGATGGATAGCACCAGTGAGTGCAACTGAAGACTCTGCAGGAGCACAGACATCGGAATCCTTGAGGATTCGAAAAGAAGAAACTCAGGAGGAGTCAACATTTATACACGCGCGGTGAGAGCTCAGAGTCGAAGAGCTCGCAGAGAAAAAATAAGACCAAGGTTGAAGCCTTGGAGAAATTTAAATTCTTCTAAGTGCAGGAAGAAGGTGCACAGGGAGCTCAGGAGGGAGCAACAGTAGCCGTTGGATCTGGCTGGGGAGGAAGATCTAGGTCATTGATTTTCACGTCCAGGGAAGTGCACAGAAGGAGGAGATCGACAGTCGTTAGATCTCATGCAGAAATCTCGTAAGCCGTTGGATCGGGAGAAGATGCGCAGAGTTTAAGCGCAGGAGTGAGCGCACAGAAGAATGGGTCTAAGGCCGTTAGATCTTGAGCAAGTTACCCGTCAACTGTCAGATTGGATAGGAGCTGCACGATGGTTACCATCGGGATTCTAGCCATCGCGAAATCAGGAGTCTCGAGGTAGAGGAAATCGAGACATCATAAGTCTCGAAACACCGGAGAGATCTGGACCGTCCGTTGGTGGGTACACATGGCGGAGATCTAGAGAGAGTCAGATATCGGAGTTTCGCGAGTCCAGAGGACGAGGCGTCCGAGACACTTGAAGTCGCAAACCCCGAGAGTTAATCTGGTTCGTCCATCCATTTGGAACGCGTGTCAGAAATCTGCGAAGAGTCAGGATATCAGCATTCGGGAAATCGGGATTCTCAAGGTCGTGAGAACTGAGACATCACAAGTCTCGAAATCCCGACGAGGATCTAGACCGTCCATTGGCAAAGGACACGTGGTGGAGATTGAGCGAGAGTCGGCATAGCAGTCATCGGAAAATCAGAGTTCCTGAGGACAAGAAAATTGGGACATCGAAAGTCTCGAAATCCCGGAGGAATCGAGACCGTCCATCTAGAAGGGACGCGTGGAGGAGATCAGCGTCATTGGGAAAAGTCTCGACAAGGAAGCCACCCATCGGAGTTTGGTTCATCGGGAATCGGGATATCAGAGATCCCGGGAGCAAAGGGTTTGTGCATTTCAGAATCGCGAAACGCGATTTCCCAATAAGGCATAGGAGCGTGTGGGCCACACAGGAGTCGGCGAGGAGGACAGGTGGCAGATTTACGCGACGGGTGAAAGGACCATTGACAGGTCAACGGTCGTGAGCTATCGAAGGATCGGGGATTGGAGAATCGCGAGTCCAAAGGGCGCATGCATATTGACATCGCAAACCCCGAAACCCCAATGGGAAGCTATATGGTTGTGGTCATATGGTAAGTGGTCACATGGACCGTAGTATAGCCAGGAGGAGCTAGAGCTGACAAGGAAGGGTGCGTCGAGATTTAAAGGATCGTGAGTCCTGTGGACAGGTGCATCGTGGTATTGAAAACCCCGAAGTCCCGACAAGGGATAAGACTGCGGTCACGAGGAGAGGTCGTGTGGACCACGAGCTTATCCTGGAGGGCTAATGCGCTAGGAGCATATCAGGGATCGAAAGATCGAAAATCCTAAGGACGTGTGCATTTTGACATTGCAAATGTCGAAACCCCGATAGGAATAGCCGCGAAAGGAGGTAAGGCCACGGTCGCGAAGGCAGTGATCATATGGTGGGAGCTGAGCCAGGAGGGCCAGCACGTGGAGAAAAGGGTGCATTGGAGAATCGGTAGTCGAGAGTTCAAGCGAGCAGAGACTCTCGACCTCAGGCATTAGGAAATCCCGAACCCCGAAATTTAGCGTCGGGGAAATTGTTCACGGTTCGTGCAGAAGGCCGTGTGGGGGAAAGAAAGGACCTGTGGATCGGGTTTGTAGCAGTGATTCCCGAGGGAATCCAAGGAGCCACTTCAGCTCAGAAGAGGGGATTAGAACGATCCTGTGAGCGGGTGAGTTGGAGGTGTAGGCACACAAACCTCGCCTGCGTCACTAGTCCATGTTGATGCAGATGATGATGATGCCACTTCAGCTTCTTGCTGAAGATGATGATGATGTTGCCACTTCAGCTTCTTGTTGAAGATGATGATGATGTTATTTCATCTTAATGTTGAAGATGATGATGTTACTTTAGCCTCATGATAAACATGTTGATGATATTACTTTAGCCTCATGCTAAATATGATGATGATGTTACTTTAGCCTCATGATGATGAGGATGATGATGCTACTCCAGCTCCATGTTGTGAACGATGATGATGAGAAAAAATTCTGATGATTTATAGATATGACAGTCAGTGTTCCAGATGTTTTTGTTCCCCTCTCTCTCTCTTGATGATGTTGTAGAATACCCTTCTTGTTAAGGGGGAGTGTTGAAATATTGTAACTGCAAAGAGTATTCTATTTATTTATTGAGTCATTATTCAATAGATCAATCCCCTTTTGTGGATTGATCATGTCGAGAATTGTAATTGACCAAATCCCCTTTGGGGGATTGGTCAAACCCTAAATATATTATGAAAATTGAGAAGTCGGCCCCCAGGCTAATTAAAGTGGTTTTAACCACTAAGAAGACAAATCGACCATGCCCAGTGAAGAGACACCTTTCTAGCACCTGCCATTTTGTATAAATAAAGGAAGCCAATGCCTCATTTGATCACTCACTCATTGACTCATCAAGTGCACAATTTTGGAGAGCTACAGTTGGGAGAAGAAGGAAGAGAGGTGCATTGCTCAGTGTTGGATATTCTCTAGTGTTTTGGTTTATTGTCTTGGAATTGTATTGGCTATCTATATTAAGGAAGTTTTTGTTGGGTTTTCTCCCCCATGAGTGTTTCCCAGGATAAATGTTGTGTATCTTGTGATTGTGTTTCTCTCAGTGATCCTACCTATGCTATTGTTATCTACTAAATTGAAAAGAAACCTAATCATAGCTAAAAACTTAACAATCCACATCCCAAATAAGGAGAAAAGATAGCATATAAAAATCATTAGTAATAATTATTAATTAAAATCATTGAACCTACTATATAAAAATCAAATCAAGAAATTCACTAAATGAATTATTTCAAAGATGCGGGCTATATGGATCTGATATAATATTATTGAATACAAACAATATGTAGCCAAAAGTTAGAGAAAAAACACAAATATGTACAATAAATAAATCTCAATGCTACTTCTATTCTACACATTAAAGATACTTATATATACAAAAAAAAAGATAGTTGAAATATTCCCTTGGGCTATGAACCCTTCAGCTTCTATCCATATCTACAAATAGAAGAGAAATTGAAACTACCAGTCCTTTTACTATTCAACCATATTTGCAAATAAACAAAATTGAAATTGTGAGCTACTTCGTTGTACAATGATATTTACAAATGAAATTAAAGTAAAACTATGAGATGCTTAGCTATTTAGCTATAGTTTTTTTAACATGATAAAAATATTCAATGTAATATTCAAGGTTCAAAACCATATCTATGGTTCTTTCCCCATTCCCTAGTTAGTTACATATTGCAATTAAAGTCATTGTTGGAAACTGAACTCAGATCAAATAAAAGCCTTGTTTTTTAAGGATCCTTTCTCTCCTACTATTTATTTTGCATCTCATATGTTTTCATGTAATTTGTGAGACTATTTAAAGCTAAAAATATGTATTTAAACAGACTTCATATTCCAATGTTGAATATAAAAAAGATTTGAATTTTATATGGCTAGATTTACCTTCCACTCAAAATAATCAAAGTGGAAGATAAATTGTGTATCATTTATGCCTATTGACCTATCTTTAGTAGTTAGAGCAACCTTGGGAGATTGCATTATACAAACATAGTATAGTATATGTTGAGCACACACTTATACTAAGAGGGGAGGTGAATCAGTATAAGACAATTTTTTACTCTTTCAAACATTCATCAACCAAATAAAAAATGGCATAGGAGATCTATTAATTGTAGAACATGGAAGACAAGATTTATGTAGAAACCCTTTCAAGAGAAAACCGCAAAACTTCTCTTTATAATTCTTTGTAGGAACCAACAAAATAGAGACACCAATCCCCACTGGTACAAACCCTAGTAGGCACCAACCTGCTCTTACATATATTCGTAGACACCAATCTACTAGAGACACCAATCCCCATCTTTAAGCACCAACTTAACAAGAAACACCAATATCTTTGTTTGAACGACACCAACCTTCAAGTTACAATTTCTTATTTTGTACATATAACTTCTTAAAAATATGATAACATTCACATTACCTTCACTAATTCTACTTTTTCCTTCATCAGGTCTAACCAAAATTTGAATTTCCAAATGAAATTTATGGTAACTTTCCCAAAGATTGTTGTTTTTGGCCTCTTCCCAAGAACTAAATTGTATAGCATCCCATGAATTCAATTTTTCAAATATGATTCTAAAATTTTTACCTAACGTACTTATGTCTGTCTCCTCATATCCTTGAAAATTTCAAGTCTAAAAAGTCCCAGAAAAGAAGTTATAGAGAAAATTTCAAGATGTCTTGTTTGAAATTGATTTCATGACCATTTGGAAACCCTAAGTTCCACAAGGAATATCTTAGAAAGTATATCAAAAAAAATTCTGAATTTTTTACCTGTGGTTCTTCTATATGTCTCTTCAAATTCCTAAAAAGTTCACAGTCTGAAAATTCCCAGAAAAGAAGTTATAGCAAAAATTCCAAACTGACATGTTTGAAACTGATTTTAGGACCATTAAGAAACCCTAACTTCCAAAGGGAATATCTTAGAAATTACAGCAAACCAAACTCTAAATTTTTTTCCTGGGTTACTTTTGTTTGTCTCCTCAAATCCCTGAAAATTTTATAATCTGAAAAGTCCTAGAAAATAAGTTATAGTGAAAATTCCAAACGGACATGTTTGAAATTGATTTCAGGACCATTCAGAAACCCTAAATTCCACAAGGCATATCTCAGAAAGTGTAGTGAACAAAGGTCTAAAATTTTTACCACATGTACCAAAATATCTCACCTCTGTATTCTCAAAATTTCACGGTCTGAAATGTCCCAGAAAATAAGTTATCATGAAAATTCGAAGATGACCTAAAACTAATTTCGCAACTCTCCCCTTTTGGAATGATATTCAATCTAAGATCATCCACTTCTTCAAATGTCATTACATTTTTCACCCACATGCTTTCTCTCAATACTTTCTCTTTTAATACTTCATCATAACCCTTCATGAAGGGATATGTTAATTCAAAAATACATGACACCCATAAATTAAATAATTAATTCCCCTTTTTTTATTTCACTTTTCCAGATATCATGGGAATATATCATGGGCTTACTAACCCTTGGGTTTAAAACCACCATTTCACTTTTTACTTTTTCACATGCACCCCTTTTTATAATATACTTGTAAACCTATATATAAATCAATATTGGAAATGTTGTATGTATTTGTAAAGTCGTAATATGACATTAATGGAAACTTTAATCCTTTGACATCAATGACAATAGTTCCAACAATCTCCCCCTTTGCCATTGATGGAAATCCTGCAACAAAACACATATTCCACCAAGAATAGAAAGAATTTTTCCCATGTATGCAACTCTCCCCCTTTGACATCAATGGCAAAGGGATACTCCCCCTTATCTTGTCCTTCTCCTTAAGCACTTAGTGATGAGATGGATATTACTCCCAATTTATGTCTAGGATATTCAAAAGTCTCCTTGGGGAGGGGTTTTGTGAAAATATCCACAATATGTTCTTTGGTGACAATATTCCAACTTGACATTACATTCTTCTACTTTTTCTCTTAAGAAATGATATTTGATTGGAATATTCTTTGTTTTTTAGTGCATAAAAGGATTCTTTGAAACATTTATTGCACTTGTGTTGTCATAAATTATTGGAATTAGATTATCATATTCTACCTTAATATCTCTCAATGTCTGCTTCATCCAAAGAACTTGTGTGCAACATGATGTTGTTGCTATATACTTGACCTCTACTATGGATAGACAAAATGAAGGTTTTTTCTTGCTCAACCAAGACACTAGATTGTTGCCTAGAAAGAATGCTCCTCCACTTGTTTTTTTCCTATCATCAGCATTGCATGCGCAATCTGCATCTGTGTATGTTGTTAGAGTAAAATATTTATCTCTTAAGTACCACAAGTTGAAGTATAAGGTGCCCTTTAGATATTTGAATATTATTTTCACTACTTGTACATGAGTTTTTTTCAGTGCGGCTTGAAATCATGCAACCAATCCTACTACTTGCATAATGTATGGCCTTGATGTTGTCACATATAGTAGGCTACCAATCATTGACCTATATAATGTTTGATTTGATTCTGGAGATTCATCATCTTTTCTAAATTTACAACCTATGATCATGGGTGTGCTAACTCGTACACAATCTTCCATTCTAAATTTCTTCAATTTTATCTTAAGAAAACTCAACTTGGAGGAAAACAAATTACATGGTACATAGCTTTCCCCCTTTAATTTGTTCTAACTACAAAAACTACTCAAACATGGTACAAAAACACTCCTAAATAAGTTTGAATATTATCACCAATAATGCAATATAATCAATCTCTATCAATCCAGAGTTTCTTTGTATCCAACATAAGTAATAGTCTTAGAAAATCCAAGTCCATTCAACAAGAAAAAATTGAGTCAACAAGAGGACATATTTTTGGTTCTCGTATCAACAACTTCAAGTATTCCCCCCTTGAGGGATCAATAAGTAGCAGCAATAGTTCTCGTGGAAAATTTCAATCAACAGACAACCCAATCAAAACTCAATCATCAAATACTTGGTCGAAACTCCAGTCGATTATCATGTCAGGTTGATCCAAGGTCAACCACTTCCAAGGAAATCATTATTAAGTAAGAGGAATTATGAACAATTGTATAGTTGATGATACACAGTGATATGAATTCCTCAAACATCTGGTCAAATGATTCCATGACCAGCCATCAATCCAACCACAATCTATCCTAGTAGTCGGCACTGATCCACAATTATATCTTTCACATCTCTTCTGCAAAGCCCTAAAATCATGATTTCCATTCCTTCAATTTTTATTGTGAGGATGATGACAGGGCACAAATTTCTGTGTTAGTTGATCAGAGGAAGTAGGCTCAAGGACATGTCAGTAACAATGTCGTTTGTATGGTCAAATTCTACCATGTGAGGAATGGGAAACTCATCAATATGTTTGGGAAAATCTGTTGGATTACTGAGAGGGGGGGTGAATTAGTAATAGCGTAATTATAATCCTTTTTCTTTAAATGTTATATCAATGTAGAATTATTATCCAATAATGAGCAGTAAGAAATAAAAAATCACACACATACACAGTGCACCAGTGTTTTACGTGGAAACCCAAATTGGGAGAAAACCATGGAATGTTTTTTCTTATATCTCTTGAAGAATT
>JASDQU010025371.1:0-29854 GCA_032191745.1 Picea mariana
ATTCTTCTATTGAGTTATCTTTTACTCCTTTCCTTTTCCTTTCTTAAGTCAACTTAAAAATATAACTTTTAACTTCTTGACTTTTCCCCCCCCTTCAGTGTGAGACTATGACCTAGTGGGGGTGCCCAGGCCACTGAGTCTCCTCATTACCTCTCTAAGAGGTGAGGGACATTACACATTGTGCTCCGAAGGCCCGGCCTTCGCCTGTCACTTGTCGGGGATCTGAGTATCGAGTAGAATAGAGGTGTCAGCAAAAGACTCGATACTTACTTGTTCATCGGTTGTTGAATCGTCGATTTCCTTTAGCGGGGATCCTTCCCTTAGCTCATCCGGTTCTGACTTATCTTTCGGATTGTCTGCTCGGGTCTCCGGTGTATCGAGTCTCCTCATGTCGAGGCCACTTTCAGCTTATTTTTCTTTCTCTGGGATCTCCTGGGTTTGGACCTCGGGAGTAGGAGAAGAAGTCTTCTCAGGTCCCTTTTCTTATTGGACACGCACAGGGGTCCCGCGAGATGCCTTCGGGCTTTCATCATCACTATATATATTTATAAACTCGCTCAAAGGATTAGGCACGCTTGTTTCTACTGATACCCGACCTATCTCTGGTTGAGTCATCACACCTACCGGTGATCCAGCCGGTGGCATTATGGATTCAGAGTCATCTGACCCATTGATGTTATCAAGGTTCATGAAATCAGGGCCGCTTGGCCCCACCAGGCTTTCTTCTGGGCTATCGGTCGGAAGTCTTGGCAACTTGATGAGGTCCGGGTTATCCCACATCCGATTCATTATTTTATAGGCTTGCTGATACATAAGTGCCCCTCTCTCCCGCGCGTCTTGAGCCTCGGGGAAATTCATGTCCTGTACCAGGGTTACCTGGGAAATCTCTGCTGTTTCGGTGGCTTCTTGAGGAGCTTCCACTGCTTCGAATGATTCGGGTGCTATCCTTTCTTCGTTGGCCCTGAGGATTTCTTGAGTCGATTGTTCCAAGACTGTTTCTTGCTTATCCCAACTCATGGCCTTAAACCTGGTTGCTTTAGGGTCATCCATCCTTGCCACCACCTCATCCCATCTTTGAGCATTTTCGTTGAAGATATCATCCTCAAACCAGTCATGGGCATATGTCTAGCAGGATGATACTTGTGATGCGTGCTTCAGGACCAGACCCTTGGGGTCGTGCTTGTGAAAATGGCCAGTCTGGAATTAGAACTCCAATTGCCTTAACCCTTCTTTCTTGGCCTACACGGTGTCCTTTACCATGTAGAAACCAATATGAAACCCATGGGGTATGAAGGCCCGCTTCTTATCCTTTACCAAAGTAGCATTATAACCTTGTAGGATGTTCAGATAACAGATTTCCCCTACTACTAGTCGATCGTGGACATATACAGGTAACAGATGGGGTGCTCCGGTGGCGCTGAAAACCCTGATGTAGGTATCGCTCTCATCCAAATACCAATGGCCAACTTTTGATACAACCTTTTTGGCTGCATCTGATATCCTTGGGCATTCTTTATTTAACAACAAGAAATAAATACGTCCAATAAATTGATCGCAGATGAGAGAGTAGGATTTCTTGTACCTGTTTTCCCACAAGATGCCGAGATATACATGGACCGAGAGTTCTGAGGCTTGTAAGCTTAATTTCATTACGGCAAAGACGTTCTTGGCATAGATGACATCCAATAGATAAGAGGCCATGTAAAAGGAAGGGTTTTCTCCCTCTTTCGACGTCTGAGCTTGTCATATGAAAGTGCTCATTTGTTTGGCGATGATTGCACCCCAATTGAAACCTATTCTAGAAACGGCTACAGTATAAGTTAGAGGCATACAAGCCTATGAAATTAGGGAGAAATCTTTCTCCCCATGCAATCGGTAGAGGAGGGTCATTAGATAGATGTAAAGCTCTCTTAGGATGGTTGTCGAGTACCAGCCATAGGTCTTATAGGTGAAATTTTTATCCTCTCTCCACTAGGAATCCATCACCTTGATGGTGTCATGTTTCTCATAGAAACTCAAAACAAAATCAGTCTTCAACCAATCCTCTGGCTCTCTGAGCTTGTAGTAATTTTGAACTTCCACTAGAAGGAAAACCCCGACACACTCGTCGTTTTCGTCATTAATCAAACATCTTTGTGTGTCAGTGTGATCGATAAGCCATTTCGGGAGTTTGCTGTAGGAGAATATCAGAGTCCTGCTCGCCACCATGTGCAGATATGCCTTTCAGACATTCGGGAGGACTTCATCATCGAGTCTTCTTGTATCAGTATCGTTGTGCGGGGTATATTCAGGGAATTCCTCCCGCTTGATTTTCTTGAAAATTTCTTCCCAGCACGGAAATACTGTCTTGGTCCCAATGTTCACCTCTATGTCTCCAAGGGTCGGGGCTTGAACGAAATCCTTCTTGGTGGCTATTTTGATGACAGGCACCGACTTTGGAGAAAATTCCAATTGTCTTGCAACCGCTGGGGAGGAACCTTCTCCCACCTTTGGTTCTTGTATCTTTGGTGCTCTTGGAGATTTCCTGGTGGTGGGTTTCTTTGGAGGCATCATTCCTGCAACCAAAAACAATCTTTTAGGCAAGTGTACAAAGTGACATTGGATAAAAACGTATGAAATGAAGCAAAAAAACATCCATAGATTGGTACATACCTGTAACTCTTGCTAAATTGTTGTTTAATACTCATTGGACCTTCAAAGTTATCCTCAGACTGCTCGTCTCGCTCCTTTGGATGTTCCAAACTCCTTTGCACACAGAATAACCTTGTTTACAATGACTCAAAAGAATATAATGGGAGAGATCCTACCAGTCGTATCAACCAGTTAATACGAGTAATGGGTGAAATTTAAAACAATCTACCACTGAATCTCTGCAAATAAATTCTATGTGGGTTGATGGTGGAGGCGCGGAGGGAGATGCACTATATCGACATGTTCAAACGTTCCTTTTGATTCGCACACGAATTAGAAACTAATGTGAGATTCTGGAATTAATTAACCCTTTAAATGTGTCATATCTAGCGTATCTTAGAGCTAAAATGTCCCATCACGTCATTTTCTTAGTGAGTAGATAGGGAATCGGCGATATCCTTATGCATGTTTCCGTCGGTATCCTCCTGAGAAAACTTCTTATGCCAATGAATTTCATCATACGATGATGACATGGTAAAACTGGTTCGGGGTGCGACGTGGGTCTCAGGAGCTAGTAACGACTTCAGAGAAAACTAGATTGTATGTCTGATCACTCGGGCAACGCTAGATGGCAACAAAGGACAGGTGGTTTGACAGTATATATCAGTCGAAGTCATGTCTTTCAACAAAAGACGTGCATTAAAATAACCTGGGATTGTCGAGGCCGAAAGGTATTAGGGTTGACGATCGGGGGTTGACTTATCACGTTCTCCATGGGCTATCCTTCTAAAAATTCGCCGAAGCCAAAAGTTGTAAGGGATCGACTCTCAGAGATAGTTCCATCACGTAGTTCCTTTATGGGTTATCATACTCGAAAACCCCCAATGCCGAAAATTTTTCGGAAGTCGGTGATATCATTTCATTCTTCGTGAGCGCTTACTCTTTTAGTCATTCACCGATGTCAAAGGGATCGGTCATCGACGATATTCTCAGTGATGCTTGTCGCGAAAGAAATATCGTGTCTATTGATGCCGACGAAGATTGGGACTCGACAACTTCGGTTCTCTCTAGTGTTTTCTTTCACGCTTAGACCTTTCTGATGCCGAATTCCTTAAGCACGTCGGGGAAAGTTTTGACTGTCAATTCTCTAATTTAGATATTAGTCTTTTAAGTTAATGGTTTTCGCATGCTCGAGCAAACTTTGAAAGACTTAAATGGAAAACAAAATGATAAGCAAATGAAACATTCTTCATACTGAGGTCGAATTAGAGAGTGCAAAATCAGGTGGTACCCAAAAAGTAAAATTTGACATAGGATTTTTTAAGGTGTGTTGAGTGCTCAACAAATGATGACTTACTCGGCGAAAGTAAAATCTCTATTCCTCCTCCAAGGCTCGACTGATGCAAAAGTTGGTGGAGAACTTAACTAGTTTTGAATCAGAGCCTCTTTTACCTTTGCATTTGAAATTCTTCGGTTAATGCTTCTAGGTCTACCTGTGGGGTTTTTAACCTTTATTCCTCCTTTGTTCCCTGTAACCCTGACTCATGCCCTTTTTGACAAAAATCTAGTAAAGTATTCATTGGCTTGAATCCTTTAGTGACATTTAATCATTTGCTATGGTGTTGCTCCGCTGCCAGCAAGTGCCCATAGCCTTGGCGGAGTCACCCCGACATCACAGACCTTGCTTCACTGCTAGCAAGCATCCATAGCCCCAACGTAGATATCTGTATACCCTCTCCTATTGTTCACTATTTTTATAATATCAATTTATTTCGGCATGATGCCCTGAGCGAGTGGGAGAGGATGATGTCTATTTATTTTGAAAAGTGATATGGTTAAGAGTGGATCCTTTTCTAGCTTTGTCTTCGGGGTTCATGTAGTCCTTTCCATCTTTCATTCTTTCCCTTAAGGTCTTACCAAACCACTAAGCAGACACTTCTGACATTTTTCTGAATTTTTTCATTTGCACAGGTTAGATAGAGGACTTTATAAAGCAACCGCAAGCTCCTCAATGCTTATTGTGTTTTATATGAGCGATGAGTAAGGAACAAATTTCTCTATATCACATGATTTAAAGTCGACCATTGTCTCACTAAACACAACCTTCAAAAGCGCAAAATTTCAAAAGCAAAATAAAACAACAACAAAAAAAATGCATTTCGCAATCATGAAAACATTCATACAAAACACAAAACATTTTCATTTTATTATTATTATTATTATTGGAAATATTGTTTGAGGGCTTGGCCATTTACTGGGAGGGCGTCATGTTCCCCCCTCATATTTTCTAACCGATAAGTGCCTACCCCTATCTTCTCATCCACCTGGAAAGGTCCAAGCCACAAATTCTAAAACTTAGAATGCTTCCCTTTTGTCTCATTTTCTCTATCCCATTTTAGGACTAAGTCTCCTACTTCAAAAAAAAAATATTTAGCCTTGTGCTTATCAAACCATCTTTTCACTATCTGTTGGTGAGTTAGAAATTTTGACTTAGCCTTTTCTCTCTCTTCTTCTAGCATGAGCAAAGTATCAATTCTTTTTTGTATGACTGATGAAGGTTCCCAACTGGAATCTTGGGCTAGTTGAAGAGATGGAAGATAAAGCCCATTTGGGAGAATGACTTATTTCCCGTAAACCAGAAAGTACGAGGAATTTCCTATAGCTTACTTGGGTGTGACCCCATCGTCCCATAGAGCGTTATGGAGTAGATTATGCCAATTTCTTTGGTTATCTGCAATCGTCTTTTTTAATATTCTCACTAGGTTCTTATTAGTTTATTCTGCCACCCCGTTTCCCTGTGGATAATAATTTGTAGAGTACCTAATTATGATTCCTTTGTCTAGAGAAAACTCTGTCAATAGAGTGGAAGAAAAATAAGTTGCATTATCGAAAACTAGGACAGAACAGACACCGAACCTTGTAATTAGTTGTTGCTCTATGAATTGGATTACCATCTTCTCGTTTACATGAGTCAAAGGGATGGCCTTTGCCCATTTCGTGAAATAGTCAGTGGTAGTAAGTATATACTTGTGTTTTTTGTAGGAGCTCAGGGTAATCTCTCCTACAATATCTAACCCCCATTACTCAAAAGGCCTAGAGACAGTTACTGGTTGGAAAAGGACTGTTTCTCTCTTCTCCCTCCCAGCTCGTATTTGACAGGTTTTGCAGTTTCTAGCGTAGGTGTGAGCGTCTTCGAACAAGGTGGGCCAATAATAGCCAGCTCTTAGTATCTTATGAGCGGTGGTGTTTCCTACGAAATGTCTGTCGGTAGGGCCATCATGGAGCTCCTTCAAAACTTTGTCTGCGTCTTCATGTTCAATACATCTTAACAGTACCCCATCATAATTAATCTGGAAGAGTACCAAATTTATGAGGCGATATTGTGCGGACTTTAACCTGAGAGCTCTTCTTTCCCTAGGATTGAGATTTTCGGGACAAGTCCCATGGTGCAAGAGATAAGCCAAATTCTCATACCAAGACTCTGGCCTTGGGGAAATATATGATATTTCACCACACCATAATTCCATTTCATTCTCCCATCCAGAGTCTTCATTTACTTGGTCTTGGGCTTCGACTGCGAGTTTGCATAACCCTTTCCTTTTAACTAGTTTGGCAGGTTTTATATCTAGATCAAATTCTTGAACTAATGCCATCAAGTTCCCTCTTCTCTCCCCCATTTCTTGTTGAGTGAATAGGGATCAAACCGCAGGGTGAGGCACAATCACTTTGGTGTGGTTCTTGAGGATGTAAGACCTGAAGTGCTTTACTGCCTTATGTACCGCATAGGCATGTTTATCAACAGTAGGATAATTAATTTCATCTCCTTGGATATTAATTCTCATGAATAACACCAGAGCCTCGTTGTTGTCATCATCCTTCTAAGTCAATACCACAGCTAACGACTGGTCGGAGGCAAAAGTATAGAGGAAGAAATCCCTACTGAAATTCAGACTTCGTAACACGGAGGCCTGGGATATAGCAGTTTTAATATTGCTGAAAGAATCCTTTCAATCATCATCCCACTTAAATTCGAAATCTTTGTGAATCATCTTTTGTAAGGGTTTGATAGTTTCTGCGAAATCGGGAGCGAATTTCCTCACGAAATTAATTTTCCCGAAAAAAGACTGCATAGCTTTCTTGTTGTGAGGCAATGGGAGTTGAGCTATGGCATTTATCCTTTTTGGGTCTATGAAAATGCCTGTTTGATATATAATGTTGCCTAGCAGTTTACCTTCCTCGACACTGAAAATAGTTTTCTTGGGATTTAATTATATACCGTATCTCCTACACCTTTCTAAAATATGAGTTAAGTGTTGGATGTGCTCTTCTTTGTTCTTTGAATACACAGTTACGTCATCTAGATACACTACCACACACTTGTTGATTAGTCCCTGAAATGCTACGTCCATTTCTCTTTGGAAGGTCGCCTCTGCATTGATTAACCCAAAGGGCATGCGTTTAAAAGCGAAGGTTCCCCACTTGGTTCAGAAGGTAGTTTTCAAACGATCTTCCTCTAAAACTAGGACTTGGTTGTAACCTAAGAAACCATCCAGTAGAGAAAAGATATCTGAACCAGACATGGTCTGCAGGAGTTGCTCCATTGGCGGGACTAGGTAATTGTCCTTTTTGAAGCTCTGTTGAGGTTCCTAAAATCGACGCATAAGCAGATTTCTCCAGACGTTTTCCTCACAGGAACTAGATTTGCTACCCACACGGAATGCCTAACATGGAAGATGATTTTGACATCCAAAAGTTTCTTCAATTTTCGATACATGAGGGGTTCTAGGGATGAGTGATACTTTTAGAGCTTCTGTTGGAATGGTTTCACTTCAGGTTTTAACAGTATAGTGTGTTGAATGATACGAGTGTCACAAGTTTTTAGATCTCGGTAGGACCATGCGAAGACATCTTGATATTGTCTAAATAGTTTGAGATAAGCCTTTCTTTCCTCTTTAGATATAGTCTTGCCGAGATTCATAGTCTTTGGGTTTTCCGGGGTTCTGAGATTTATAGTTTCATGCAGGGGACAGGAGCTACTGGTCTTTGCATTTTTAGCCCCCCTAAATCGTTCGTTCAGGTCAAACAGATTTTCCAAATTAGCTATCCCTTTCAAGATGGTGTGAGATTTTGATCTGTCAATAGGTTTTCCCTTCAAATGTTAAGAGAAATGGTGGGACAAAAGGTTTTCCCTTCTTCTCTTCTGAGAAGGTATTCACAGTTGGTTTATTTACTAGATCTGTGGAAGTTGGATTTCTTTGCCGCTCATTGCTTTTTGTAGGGTTTTCTACTGATTTCAGCGCTTGTAGCAGGAAATCTTTTTGCTGAGGGATTTTTCATATGTCTATAACCGATATATTAGCCTTCAACTTCTTCAGATATTCAACTACGATGTACTCCAATTTGGAAAATTCTCACATATGGATGCTAATAGGGTTCTTACAAGGAGAAAAATTTGCTTTCGGGTGATCGAGAGTTGACCTTTCCCCTTACGTTTGAGTGGTAGTAGGATCCTTTGAGGCAGGAGGACATTTACTTCTAGTTTGCACGACCGAGATCTCTGCGGGTGGTTCTTGAACCTGAAATAGGTCATCGGAAGGCATAATTAGGTCAGGATCCCATATCAGCATGGTTGTATCTTTTGGTGGGCCAATCTCTTCCTGGTCAGCAACATTCATAACCGAACTAATTGTTTGTTCGGTTAGGGAAACCTCGTCTAAAAATCGGCTAGCCATCAAATTCATGGCATGCACCCATTGGGGGAAGTCTCTTTTAGAGTGGTTTTCTTGGTGATAAGTACAAAAAGAATTAGATGTGACATTCCCTAGATCGATATTTAAGTTAACTGGGGGAGGTTCAATGGCTTTGAACGATGGGTTCCTTTTAAAGAAATGATTATAGGGCCTTTGGCCTTGGTTTCCTTCCCTTGTGTTTCTCTTCATGTCTATGATCTCGTTTGATAATTTCTTAACCATGCATTGTAGATCTTCTATGTCTTCATTACCCTTGTTGGGAGTCTGTTCTGCTTGTTTCCTTGGCAGTCTAGTCAGAAGGAGTCCTCTCTTGGGAGGAGGTTGAAATTATTTCTTAACTGAAGAGACCTGGCCTTCTTTAAACCCTTTCATCTGGAATTCTATCATTTTAGCTTCTTCAAAATTCCCAGCTAAGGTTCGTTTGGCATCCCTCTTCACAAACATGGAAATAGAAGCTGGGAGTGCATTAGCGTAAACTTCGATTTGAAACTCATGAATTGGTTTAGCTTCGGGCTTAAACCTGTTTAATATGGTCGTGAATCTTTGATTGAAATCTTTGACCCTTTCCTTTGAACTCATGGTGGCGGCAAACAACTCAGCCATCAGAGCTCCTGTAGTAGTCTCCTCTGCAAATTTATCTAGAAAATATTTTTGTAACTTCGTCCAACTAGTGATATATCCTATTGATAGATTAAAATACCACGTGGAAGCTGAATTTTCAAACGTATAGGGGAAAAATCTGCATATTGCGTCTTCGTGTTTGACATTCATAATTCTGGTCACTAGTATGAACTTCTTGATATGATCTTTAGGCAATCCTAAAGTCTCAGAGTCAAATTTAGGAAGTAGCTTCTTCGGGTGTCGGGGAAGATTATGGACTCGTCCCAGGATGGCCAAAGCATCTCCGGCCAACCAAGGCTGATTGTTCTTGGGTAGGTTTCTCCCTTCTTCCTCATGGTCATTGTTACCTTCCATATCTTTGAATTCTGAGTTAAACTCCTCCTCTTCCAAAAAATTGTCTGGTTCAGAGACGTCGTCGGTTGGCGATTTGGGTATTAGATCAAGAGGATCTTGGATTTCGGTGATTGAGAAGTCTATTAAATCTTCTACTGTGTGCACAAAAACTTCGTCGGGAGTATTGACCACTAGTCTACTTATATTTTTTCTTCAAGGAAGTATCAAAGCTAGAGATAGCGCACCGATCTGTTGAGCGTATGCTCTTGTGATTCTTCTGAATTGATTTAATTCCTCGTGAGGAAGAGTGTAAGGTATTTCAGGGTGAAAATATTCTTCCTCGGGCTGGGGTGAGTTACTTGTTTCAGGAGTACTCAACATGTGTGGGCTGTCTTGGGAATGAAGAGCCATGCAGGTGGGTGTTTTTGAATCTATAGGTTGTTTGAAATACTATGTAAAATATATATCCAACCATTCATTCTTGGCCCTCCTTTTAGCACCAATTCTGTTGATGGGTCCTAGATCCCTTGATTCAACGGTAGGAACCAAACCAACCATCGAGGCCCAATTAGACTCTGTAGCATTTAATAGTGGAATGGTTCTTCAGATCTTACGATCTGGCCAATTTATCGATGGGCTTTATGTTTTCTTGTGAAGGCTCTTCCTTCAGTTCAGACTATCTCTTTTTTTATTTTCTCTTGGGTGGGACCAATATGAGATGTAAGCCGGTATAAACCAATTTGGCAATAAAACAAGACTAAGTTCTAACTACTGGGGAAGAGGCTGAACTTGGGATAACCTGCTGCTCAAGCATGCAGACGACAAATTTATACCACAAGCCTAGTACTCATACATTAACCATGTGAGCATCCAATTATTGTCTGAGAAACTAATTACCAGAAAGAAAACACATATGTGATAAGACAATGGAAAGAAAAATAATTCACCTACTCAATCATCTATCACATAATAACACCACAATTCATCTTCATCATTAAAGTAAAGAACAACAAAATATTGCACCAGATAACTTGACAATAGATTAAATAACTCTTACTCATTACAGCATCATTCATGAAACGAGATAGGAAATAGTTCTTCTCCACGTCTAATCACATGCATTTGATGAAAATAACTTGTCTTTGGTCTAGAAGGACTTCTCAATTAAAGGCATCTTCAAAATAATTCTTAACAACCAGAAAGAAAGAGTGCTTGCAACAACCATCGACCCTTAACTAATTGGTCGATGTTCTTATTTATAACATAAAATTCAACTGAAAATAACGGCTAAGTGTAGTTTAAACAAAACAAAATTCGCCACGTGGCATCCTCTTCTAACAGTTTCTTTAACAGTCAACTCAAGATATCACTTGAAAGGGTGACTTTTCTCATACTTTGACCAACTGATAAACAACTCCTCACAAGTTTGGGCCCATGGAAATCTGTGTTTTTCCATCGAAGCCGCGTAAATTCCTCTGACCTCCACCGCTTGCATTTGTTACTTCACTAGATTGGTGTTTAATTGTTGTAGCACGGTCTGAGATCTAATCGGATGTTCCATTAATATTTACACTTGTTCTGGCGTTGTGTCAGTCACCTTCGCTAGCTCTTCGGCCCATAATAAATCTTGCTTGGTATGCGATTCGACTATGTCGCACAAGTTGACGAAGTTGTCAAGGTTGCCAAATTTGGGGAGTCTGATATCCTTTATTGCTTTATTAATTTCCCCCCAATGTTCCTCACATTTGGCCCACTGGTCTTGAATTTCTCAGTGTGGTTCCTAAGACATCTTATCCCAATAACCGAGTGATTGCTTCATGCGATCAAGACTTCTTTTTACCATCATATAGATGCCGTGTTACTCTTTATCCCAACCCTGTTGAACTGCATCAATGTATTCGAGTCTCTCCATGGCTTGTTGTTCCCTTTCATTCCACCACTCCATATCCTTGCACGTTGCGAGTGCTATGAGAGTGACTTCCTGGAGATCAGCTATCTTTGCGGTAAAAAGGTGCCTCTCTTTTTTGAATTGGTTGTAAGCTTCTTCGAACTCGCTTCTCAGGTATATCGTGGTCTGAGTGGCGCCCTGATAGTATTCAACTAGGTGGCGCAAATGTTCTAGTTCCTTCAGGGTGATGACCAACTTATTTTCATCTCATTTGGCTCTTTCTAGGGTGGCATCCGAGAGCACCATCCCCACGTCGAGGAGCTTAGATGTTCTGACATTTTTCGTGTTTATCAAGTTTTCCTCTATAGTGATGAGGATGGAGTGATCCAATGTGATCCTCCTTTTCTTTGTAGTTCTATAGACGATGACCTTCCTCTTTTGATCGTAGGATATCACATAAATATCGTCTACCTCATCCACAAGTTCGGGAATCTGTTGATCACCCCATGTGAGTGTGTTTCCCAAATTTTTGGTGGTGTATACTTGTTCAATATTGGGTTCTTGAACTTTCTCATTGTGCTCCGAAGGCCCGGCCTCTGCATGTCATTTGTCGGGGATATGAGTATGGAGAAGAATAGAGGCGTCAGGAAAATACTTGATACTTACTTGTTCATCGGTTGTTGAATCGTCGATTTCCTTTAGTAGGGATCCTTCCCTTAGCTCATCTGGTTCTGACTTGTCTTTTGGATTGTCTCCTCGGGTCTTCAAAGTATTGGGTCACCTCATGTCGAGGCCACTTTCGACTTCTTTTTCTTTCTATGGGATCTACTAGGTTTGGACCTCGGGAGCAGGAGAAGAAGTCTTCTCAGGTTCCTTTTCTTCTTGGACACGCACAGGGGTCCCACGAGATGCCTTCGGGATTTCATCATAACTATATATATTTATAAACTCGCTTAAAGGATTAGGCGCGCTTGTTTCTACTGATACCCATCCTATCTCTGGTTGAGTCGTCACACCTACTATCGATCCAACCAATGACATTGTGGATTCAGGGTCATCTGACCTGTTGATGTTATCAAGGTTCATGAAATCAGGGTCGCTTGGCCCCACTGGGCTTTCTTCTGGGCTATTGGTCGAAAGCCTTGGAAACCAGATGAGGTCTGGGTTATCTGTCATCCAATTCATTATCTGCTGGGCTTGTTGATACATGAGTGCCCCTCTCTCCCACACATCCTAAGCCTCGGGGAAATTCTTGTCCTGTACCAGGGTTACCTGGGAAATCTTTGTTGTTTTGGTGGCTTCTTGAGGAGCTTCCACCGCTTTGACTGATTCGGGTGCTGTCCTTTCTTCGCTGGCCCTAAGGATTTCTTGAGCCGATTGTTCCAAGAATGTTGCTTGCTCATCCCAACACATGGCCTTAAACCTGTTTTCTTTAGGGTCAGCCATCCTTGCCACCACCTCATCCCAGCTTTGAGAATTTTCGTTGAAGATCTCATCCTCAAACCTATCATGGGCATATCGCTAGCAGGATGATACCTGTGATGCGTGCTTCAAGAACAGACCCTTGGGGTCGTGCTTGTGAAAATAGCCAGTCTGGAATCATAACTCCAATTGGCTTAACCCTTCTTGCTTGGCCTGTGCGGTGTCCTTTACCATGTAGAAACCAATATGAAACCCATAGGGTATGAAGGCCCGCTTCTTATCCTTTACCAAAGTAGCATTATAACCTTGCAGGATGGTCTGATAACAGATTTCCCCTACTACTAGTCGATCGGGGACATATACAGGTAACAAATGGGGTGCTCTGGTGGCGCCGAAAACCTTGATGTAGGTATCGCGCTCATTTAGATACCAATGGACAACTTTTGATACAACCTTTTTGGCTGCATCCGATAGCCTTGGGCACTCTTTCTTGAACAGAAAGAAATAAATACGTGCGATAAACTGATCACAATTGAGAGAATAGGATTTCCTGTACATGTTTTCCCACAAGATGCTGAAATATACATGGACCGGAAGTTCGGAGGTGTGCCAACTTAAGTTCATTCCGAAAAAGACGTTCTTGGCAAAGATGACATCCAATAGATAAGAGGCCATACAAAAGGAAGGGGTTTCTCCCTCTTTCAGCATCTGATATTTTCGTATGCAAGTGCTCAGTTGTTTGGAGATGATTGCACCCTAGTTGAAACCTATTCCAGAAACGGCTATAGTATAAGCTAGAGGCATCCAAGCCTCTTAAAACCTGGAGCAATCTTTCTCCCCATGCAATCGGCAGAGGAGGGCCATTAGATAGATGTAAGGCTCTCTTAGGTTGGTCGATGGGTACCAGCCGTAGGTCCGATTGGTGAACTTTTTATCCTCTCTCCACTAGGAAGCCATCACCTTGCTGGTGTCGTGTTTCTCATAGAAACTCAAAACAAAATCAGTGTTCAACTGCTCCTCCGGCTCTCTGAGCTTGTAGTAATTTTGAACTTCCACTGGGAGGAAAACCCCGACACACTCGTCATTTTCATCATTAATCAAACATCTTTGTGTGTCAGTGTGATCGATAAGTCATTTCAGGAGTTCGATGCAGGGGAATATTGGAGTCATGCTCACCACCATGTGTAGATATGCCTTTCGGAAATTCGGGAGGACTTCAACGTCGAGTCTTCTCGTATCAGGAACGTTGTGCGTGGTTTATTCAGGGAATTCCTCCCGCTTGATTTTCTTGAAAAGTTCTTCCCAGCGCAAAAATACTGTCTTGGTCCCAATGTTTTCCTATGTGTCTCCAAAGGCCGAGGGGTTGAACAAAATCCTTCTTGGTGGTTGTTTTGATGACGTGCACTGGATTTGGAGCAAATTCTAGTTTTCTTGCAACCAATGGGGAGGAACCTTCTCCCACCTCTGGTTCTTGTAGTTTTGGTTCTCTTGGATATTTCTTGGTGGTGGGTTTCTTCAGAGGCATCGTTTCTGCAACCAAAAAATATTCTTTAGGCAAGTGTACTGAGTGACATTGGATAAAAACGTATGAAATGAAGCAAAAAAAATCCATAGACCGATACATACCTGTAACGCTTGCTAAATTGTTGTTTAACACTCACTAGGCCTTGGAAGCTATCCTCGGACTGCTCGTCTCGCTCCTCTGGATGTTCTGAACTCCTTCGCGCACATAATAAACCTATTTACAATGACTCAAAAGAATATAACGGGAGAGATCCTACCAGTCGTATCAACCAATTAATACGAGTAATAGGTGAAATTCAAAACAATCTATCACCGAATCTCTACAAATAAATGATAAGCGGGTTGACAGTGGAGGCGTGGAGGGAGATACACTGTATCGGCATGTTCAAACGGTCCTTTTGATTTGCGCACGAATTAGAAACTAATGCGAGATTCTGGAATTAATTAGCCCTTTAAATGTGTCGTATCTAGTGTCTCTTAGAGCTAAAATGTCTCATCGCTTCATTTTCTTAGTAGGCAGATCGGGAATCGACGATATCCTTATGCATGTTTTCGTTGATATCCTCCTGAGAAAATTTTTTATGCCGATGAATTTTGTCGTACGATGTTGACGTGGAAAAACTAGTTTGGGGTGCAACGTGGGTGTCAAGAGCTAATAATGACTCCAGGGAAAACTAGATCATATGTCTGATCACTCTGGCAACATAGGACAAGTGGTTTGATCGTATATCTCAGTCAGAGTCGTGTCTTTCAACATAAGATGTTCATTAAAATAACCTGGGATTGTCAAGGCTGAAAGGTATCGAGGTCGATGATCAGGGGTTGACTTATCATGTTCTCCACGGGCTATCCTTCAAAAAATTTGCCGATGCCGGAAGTTATCGGGGATCTGATAGCGTCTTTCTTTCACGATGGGGTTTCCCAAGCAATCATTGAATATAATAAAGAGGGGCGAGCGGATCCATTGGAAGGCGATTCCCTTTGTTCGTTCGTGCCTTAGCGCCTCCTGAATCTGTTACCACAATAGGCAGGTATAGTCGCCACCCACGTCAGGCGAACCCATCGAGCAGCCAGCCATCAGATCGAATCTCAGAGATACTTTCGTCGCGTAGTTCCTTTGTGGGTTATCATACTCGAAAACCCCCGATGCCAAAAATGTTTCAGAAGTCGGTGATATCATTCCATTCTTCGTGAGCACTTACTCTTTTAGTCGTTAGCCGATGCTGAAGGGATCGATCATCAGTGATGCTTATCGCAAAAGAAATCTCGCGTCTGCCGACACTGATGAATATCGGGACTCGACAACTTCGGTTCTCTCTAGCATTTTATTTCACGCTTAATCCTTTCCGATGTCGAATTCCTTAAGCGCATCGGGGAAAGTTTTGATTGTCAATTCTCTAATTTAGATATAGTCTTTTAATTTAATGGTTTTTGCATGCTCGAGCAAACTTTGAAATACTTAAATGGAAAACAAAATGATAAGCAAAAGCAACATTCTTCATACTGAGGTCTAATTAGACAGTGCAAAATCAGGTGGTACCCAAAAAGTAAAATTTGACATAGGCTTTTTTAAGGTGTGTTGAGTGCTCAATAGGTCTCTGCACCCATCTAGCCGAAAACCTTACAGGTGTCTAGATATTATTTTAACTAATATATAAATATCCATATATATTATTTACGTGGAAACTACATATTTATATTAGTTAAAACTAATATATGGATACTTGAACCCAAGTATTCATAACTTTCACATATTCATATATTAATTAAATTAATATATGAATAAATAGTTTACAACATAGGCAAGTATTCTGCCCCTGGATGGGGTGCTCTCTTGATATGACAACTCCACTTAGGCTAGTCTCCACTTGGCCACTCCTTAAGCCACCTGGCGTACACCCTTTGCCACATCCCATCCCCGGTCGTTTCAAGGCTTTACGTTACCTGCTGCCACCCTCCACTTCTCATTCGAAATTCATTGTTCACTTGCCCTGGGAGCTCTGCAACTCGTGCGTCTTCATGGCGCCATGCAGAAGATCCTTCACGTTGCTTTAGATCTCACAATGGATTTTGCTTCTTCTGGACATTATGGGGACTTCAGAGCCATAGCTTCTTTCTTCCATTTCAAAATGCCAACTATACAGAGCTCTCATCCCCCTCCGCCTTGTTTTCGAGCTCTGGTGCGACTCTTCGTGGGCTCCTCTCAGGTTTTGGAGGTCACCTCTCATGAAGCCAAGACCCCGAGGCAAGACAAAGTGGGGGGCATCCTGGTACTTGTCCCATGGAAGGAAACCGTCGGTCTCAGACATTCCAGATGATCCCATCAATCCTCATGAAGCTTTTCCCGCAGCTTTTCTAGAAGTCCCAAATGAACTCCCGATAGCCCCGACCCATGAAGCTCTCCTTGCAGACCTCCCCCCTGGCACAAATCCTCCTCTTTCACCTATCCTCGTGGACGAACAGAACCAACCACCTTGTGACCAACCACCTTGCGACCTCTCCCCCCTCTCGAACCCCTATGACTGTAGGGTCAAGTGGTTCAATTTGCATGGGAATTCACTTGGTTTTGCGCCTCCTCCTCCCTCCCCCCTCGGTTCCCTTTCACCTCCCCCCCAGGCTCCTCCTCCTCCTCTCCACTCTCCACCCACCCCAACCCCTCCTGTGCCAGGTGTGTGAACCAAACAAAAATCTTTCATAACCTGAGCACCATTAAAAAGGACTTGGGGGATATCAAATTGTTGAAAAAAGACTTGGAGGAGATCAAACTGGCAACGCTCGACGCACAGAAATGGGAAGAAGACCGCTAGAGAAGGGTGGATGCCATGATGATGTTCATTCAGGATCTTCAACAGGCCATCGCGAAATGTGGGAAAGGCAAAGCACGGACGAAGCAGGTTTTCGCAGGATTGTGTCTTGGCCCAGGTTTTTAGGATATGCATTGTTTTTCTTGCCATTATATATCTCGGACCTACGCCGCCCAATAGTATAGTCTATTCTTAGCAGATTGTCTATGGCGATGGTGGTTTCCCAACTGGGAACGAGAGTCATACTATTTTTAAACATATGGCCATATTAGTTTTTGGTTATATGGCACAGTGGTTTCCCTTTTGGGCACTGTGACCACCTGGTTATTTGCATCTTAGACACATGTATTTTTTTTTGACAGGAATCAATACATTACTCTAACTTACAAAAAAAACATAGGCAAGTATTCTTAATTAATTTGATTTTTAGAATATAATTTATGTATTCATTTTTATAATTAGTCACACTTTATATTCTCCTAATTAAAAAAGTGAATGTATGATTCATCGCATGGGTTATATTCAAAAAATAGTAAAATATTTATTATATGACCACTACTTTATGAATACTATATTTCTTATTAAAAGTGATTCATAAATTCAAAAATACTTTTATTTCTAGTCATATAAATAAAATATTTTTTTATTAGTTTTATTTATAGTTTTTTTCCAGCTTAACTTAACCATAACCATAGTTACATAGATAATAGTGAAAAAGTTGAGTTGTAAATATATCTTCCCCACAAAATGACTAACTCGAAATTTTTTATTATATCTCTTAGGAGACTCATTTTAGACCTCAAAATTTCCCTAACAAGCGGATAGAATGGGAACTAACCAAGCTATTATCTTAAGCAATGATTCCAACCCTAATCCTCTATGGCTAGATGTGGACCTTGTTTTAGCTAGTAGATACAAAAGAAAATCCGAAGACTTAGTTGAAAATTTGTTCGAGCCTGAGTTGATCATGCTATGTAGTTCTCAAGATCTAATAATTTGCAAAGGTCTAATGGTGTGGCCAAAATCTAACTGAATGACTTGTATTCAAGGGCTTGGTAGCAATGTCTTAGATGATGTGATATTTGATATCTCCATTTAAAACCAATAAGTAAATTTTGACATCTTAAACGACCATGAGCTTGACTCAAATCATAGACCTTCAACCATAACCCTAAACCGTGTCATACAAAAATCCCCATAGAAGAGAATTCTATTAACCAAAAGCACTTGATCCTCAACAAAAATAAAGTTGATTTTTTCTAAAGGATTTAAATAATGAATTAAATCTCATATGAATTAAGGACAGTACTGAAAACCTTTATTATTATTTTATGATAACCCTCTCTTATTCCATTAACAAGTTCTCTATCAAGGTATTGAGTAAAAAGGAAATAAAACTAATCCAACTTTGTACAATAAAGGGTGTAAGATTGTTAGAAAATCCATTAAAGATGCTTCTAATAAATCCCTAAAATTCAACAAGATAAATAGGTACAAAGTCCTAATTAAAAGAAAAAATGTACTATATAAATAGATAGCAAGAGAAGCTATTACACCTCTCTAAGCTAGATCCTAAGAAATTCTAACTTGTAAAAGTAAAGGAAACAATATGACTGCTTTTAGAGATTGCGATTCCTACCTTTAAAAGTTGTACAAATCCCTCAATGTTGTGGACAACATTCAAACCCTTTCCACGGAGGAAGAAGAGTCAATTTTCGCATGCAACTCTATTTGACTAATTTCAGATCTGAAAATTGTTTCATAACAATCTAACAGTAAAACCCTAATTGTTATCACCAAACAACTTTACACTAAAATTGTTGACTGAAAACATATGCAACAGAAACACAAAGATCATAGATGAATCATCAATACACATGAGACACAATTTCAGTTCTCTAATATGATTACCATCATAAATCCTAAGGGAAAAACCAACCCTCCCAGCCAATACAATGTCACCAAAATATGAGGACAAGCTTGTCCTCCAAAGTCACCAAAACTGAGAACAACCATGTTCTCCAATGACCATACAAATCAGAAAAGCAAACCTCACCAATATCTGGGAATATCCTCTGCACACGAATCTGTTGTCGACCACTTGTACGACCTATTGATGTCACCTGTCAGCGTGTACGGATCTGTATCTGTCCAAAAACTCAGATACACGATTCACCAACTGGAAACCTATAGACATATGCAGTTTTCTCCATTGCAAATCGCGTATACTCTATACACAATTTGTTCTTTTGCAACCCGCGTATATACGCACTTCATCCTTCTGCAAATCGTGTATGGTATGAAAAATTCAATCACACATGCGACCTTCTTCGCTCCTCTCTCTTGGGTCAGACTCAACACCTTACAAATTTCCCCTTTGTCGAGTGTTATGAAAGAAAAACTCTCTATGGCCAGGGTAAACCACAACAGATAGGTATGACTGCAAAAACCTACTCAATTCCAACATTTACTATATAAACCAATTTGCAAGTGAGATAAGAAAGAAGCCTACCTCGTTCCAACGTTTGATGATGTTCCACTGTTGAGCACTTTGACCCAAAGCTTTTTACCTACAACAAGTTCTCAACAAATAAGCAGATCAAGTATATAGTGATAATGTAAATGGGTTAGCACATTAGATAGCATAATCCATTAATAAACATTACAAATATGCCCATGGATAATAATCATATATTTGAACGATACTAATTGGACGTGAAAGGAGTATTTCTATTAATAAATGATCAGCATAAGCAAAAACATTACAGACTTCCACGTCGACATGGTTCGAAACCAAGAAACCAAGTTCCTTCCAACTGGGCCTCCACCACTTCAATCCTCCACCACAGGTAAGCTCATAGGAAAGAGACAATGAGGTTCTCTCAGCAATAGGGAAATATCTTGGGCCCTGAACACTGCGTTCAGACTTGAGGGACAAAGGGATGCAGACTCAATATGAAGTAATTTCTCTAGAGTAACTTTTCTCTCAAAGTTGAATGCTTTCTCCTTTTTTCCATAACTCAGAATTTTGTTCTTATAGCCTTCAAAATGCAACTCAAGGGCCGATTCGAAACGTTTCCAGTATATGGAAGGCCAAGGATCACAGATCTCCTATCGTGACATGGAAACCCGACTTCATTTTTGTATTTTTTGGCACAAATCCCGATGTACGTGGGCTATAGTGGAGAACCCTGCGTATACGCATGTTGTATAGTAGATAGGGCATGTATATGTGGAAAAATATGTATTTTAGCTCTGGATTCATCAAAAAGGGATGGCAAGTCGGAAATGGAAAAAGGCCCTCTGTGCAAGATAGGAATGGCGAGGCAAATCTTGCTATAACAGATTCCCCCTAATGTGTGAGATCAGAGGAGTATCTGCAATGGACGAAATACGTTATAAATAACCCAGAAGTGGAGTGGCGTAAACCTAGCTGGAAAGACTAGTTTCTCATTACATTTTATGTTGACTTTACATACATGGCTTCCAATAGAATACAATGCAGATCCATGTGGAAAATATACCAAATATGTGTCTGTGGCCATGAATAGGCAAATACAAATGCAGTTATATGCCAAAGCTATCATAATCATGAACAAGGCCCAGTAGAACCAGTCTCAAAACCAATCTGAAGATATCTGTATACGATGGAGTATAATCTGATGTCCCATGATTACTATAGTCAAATAGGTGTTGGTCCAATGAAAAGGAAACAACTGATCAGGAAAGCGACGACCACATATTGATGTCTTCAAGTCTTCTACACATACGCCAAAGGTGCAAGTCTACATCATGTGAATAAAGGAGTTGAGGTCGAACAAAATGAGACATCATTTGATTACTGATCATTGAGGTATACCATTAACAAACATGAGACAACCTACCAATAATGAAAGTAGGTATCAAGGCATCGAGTACATTCCTACAAGTGTGAATAAAGGAGTCGATGTCGAACACCTGAGGAATCCATTGATCAGGAGACATTGATGTATTCCCATTTATCAATGGCGAGAGAACCTGCCACTAATGACTGCAAGTCTCAAGGTACTCATAAAACTCTAGGTCCCATATCCAGAATAAATGAGCTGAATTCGATGGAAAGAGACCCATTGAAAGGAGAGAATTAAGGCATCTCTCATCAGTCAGCATGAGGAGTAAAGCAGAAGCTTCATAATTTGGTGGGGATCGGATGAAGAACATGTTCACAAACCCACGACCCTTTGCGTCTTTCGTGTGTGCCAAATGCAAGCAGTACATGAAAAAGACCCTCTAAATAACACCCAATGATGAAAAATGTTGAGAAAGGTGAGGAAACCACCAATAAGGCTAATGGCATCCAAGACACTACACAAATCCCAAAGTGTGAATAGATGTCTTGTCGTCGAACACAAGGGAAACCACCTAGTCAACGACCAATGATGAAATGTTGATTCTTGGGTTCAAGGTGACCTACCAATGATGAAAGTAGGGACAAGGTGCATGATAAGACCATAGTATCATGTGATTCTGAGACAAATTGAGGGTATGGCCTAAATGCAAAGTCAAGAGTTCTGAGGAATGGCCGACACAGGTTGATAGACTTCCTTTGAACAAGAGCATGAGACATATGGTGGACTCCGGCAGCATAGACTCAAATGATGTGACAATTAGATGCAGGAGGCATCAATAATGTTCTCTATAGGGACTGGAAGAGTAACCAGTCGGTAGAGAAAACTATGTAACGAGATCAGCTTCCTAAGGCCATGCTAAACCCAAAATTATGATGACACAAGGACTCAATAATTTTGTGCTCTGTTCAAAGGTGACACAACTGCTGCCAATTATAATATAGTACTCCCTTCCTGCCCATCTTTTTTTGTTTTTTCATAACAAATGAATGTTATGATACAGAGGAGGAAACAAGTGTCACAAGTAAGCAAAACTAGTTCCAATAGTGGAACGTACCTATGCTCAATGCAAGGAAATACATGCGGGAGATGGACACTTGGGGTGATGTTCCCTCCAGGGTATAGGGTGTCAAATTGCGAAGGATATAAAAAAGGCTCTTCTTGGTTGAGGATGTAAAAATTTCTTAGGCAATGGTTTATAAAGAAAAGTGAGAATCAGCTAAAGGCTCAATACTGCAAGCGAGGGCATGAGATGCAATCACAACTTAACGCCAAAAAATGTCCTTTTTTATGGCTTCTAGTCTACTTGGTGTGAAAAATGGGTAAAGTTGTTCCAAATAGACGTCTTTTCAAATCTAATTTACAAGTGTGAAAAAGACAAGTTCACTCAGCTATCTTTTCTATTTTTGGTAACGAGTCAGAAAATAGCTTAACTAAGATTCATGACCTTTCAAATCCAATTTAACGAGTGTGAAAGGGACAAATCACTCAGAAATCTTTTCGGTTTTTATATGAGTTGGAAAAGAGCTTAACTAAGACTCGTTTTTGGGAGTCCGCGGGGAATACGGCCGCATGTGTATGAGTGAGAAATGAGGCTCATCATAAAGTCATGTATCAAGTTATAATGGACTCCCGGTCCTAAGGAAAAAACTCGGCATGGGCACCAAATGACAAAGAGGATCTAACTAGGGTGCCCATGTTTGGTAAGTCTCTACCATTTATTAGTGACACTACTTATAGCAGATGGAAGGTTTGTGTGTCGCAACAAATGGGTTCGTACCTAAGGCATAAAAAACAGTGTTTATATGATAATGTAAAAAATGCACGATGGAGTGGATACCTATCCTATATGCTAGGTTATGAAAATACCTGCTTGAGGTGACGAAAAACCAATCATAACGTTGAAATCCACAAGAAATCTGGGTCAAAACTAAAAAAACCAGCTCAAAACCACTCTTGTATTAGTCCATTAGGTGAAAAAATGGGATAAAACTATATAAAGTGGGTAAAAATAGCTTAGAAATAGTAATAAAATAAAAAATTACTATACCGTTTTGATTTTTACCCAAATAGTGAAATTTGGACCAAAATACCTCCAAGCTTCAAACGACGATTGTGGGAGCATCAGGCAACAAAATCACAAATCATCTAGATCAGGTAACTCTACATCTCACCCTCTTCAAAACCAGTGGATTACATTTTTGAATTAGGTTCCAGTTTTTTAGTTATTGAGGGCATAAATTAGGAATGTCGGTGTACGCGGGCTGCCTTTGTTTTGGTTGCGTATACGACGAGGTATACGCTACTGTGTGAACCACATGGGGCATATATTGAGCCCTACATGCGACTGTATGAAAAGGAAGCCACACACAAGTACACAAATGGCCAAAAAGAAGGGTTCTAACTCAAAATTTGGTTTGTCCTTTGCAGGATGGCACTTAAATGGAGAGAGGGAGAACATGAGGAGGTTGATGCGGCTGTGGATTCAGATACGGTGGCTCAAGCGACTCTAAAAAGATGTGGCTTGTATAAGTTTTGGGCTCTCAAAGGAATGAGGGCCCAAGTGAGGTTGTTGGAGATGTTGGTGGGTTACTGGGACCCTCATAGCGAAAGCTTTATCCTCGATGGACAACCATTGAGGATCGAAGTGGAGAACATCTACTTCTTGATTGGTCTATCACGCTGAGGGGAGGTTGTAAACCTCAAGTCACACGGATCAG
This sequence comes from Picea mariana, assembly GCA_032191745.1. NCBI lineage: Eukaryota > Viridiplantae > Streptophyta > Pinopsida > Pinales > Pinaceae > Picea > Picea mariana. Next base: position 23,581 of record JASDQU010025371.1, read on the forward strand.
GGAGTGGGATGAAGATCGAGGAGTATATCAATGCCCACTGTGTAGCGGGGACTCCCAAGGTGGGAAGTCAAATCTCTATCCAAGCAATAAATAACCTCAGCCTGAAGATCATCGTGCTAGTATTGACCAGAATCACAGGTTCGACTTCATTGCACCAGAGATCGAGGCCGCTTATGTTTTACGCAGTAGAGTGTGCGAGACCCACTATCTATGACTGGTGTACCTCATTGCTGACCAATATGAAAGTTCAGTTGACAGAGTGCAAACAAGGGGGTAAGCGAAACTTCAGGTTTGTACCTCATTGCTGACCAATATGAAAGTTCAGTTGACAGAGTGCAAACAAGGGGGTAAGCGAAACTTCAGGTTTGCCTCCATTCTTTGCAGTTTCTTTTTCGAGAGGGTTCCCTAGTGGAGTCACTAATTCTATTACGAGGGAAAAACTCTCTATGGCCAGGGTAAACCACAACAGACATGTATGACTGTAGAAATCTACTCAATTCCAACATATACTATATAAACCAATGTGCAAGTGAGATAAGAAAAAAGCCTACCTCGTTCCAATGTTTGATGATGTTCCACTGTTGAGCACTTTGACCCAAAGATTTGTACCTACAACAAGTTCTCAACAAACAAGTAGAGCAAGTATATAGTGATAATGTAAAGGGGTTAGCACATTAGATAACATAATCCATTAATAAACATTACAAATATGCCCATGGATAATAATCATATATTTGCACGATACTAATTGGACGAGAAATGAGTATTTGTATTAATAAATGATTAGCAGAAGTGAAAACATTACAGACTTCCATGTCGGCATGGTTCGAAACCAAGAAACCAATTTCCTTCCAACTGGGCCTCCACCACTTCAATCCTCCACCAAAGGCAAGCTCATAGGAAAGAGACAATGAGGTTCTCTCAGCAATAGGGAAAGTGCTTGGGGGATGAACACTGTGTTCAAACTTGAGGGACAAATGGATGCAAACTCAATATGAAGTAATTTCTCCAGAGTAACTTTGCTCTCAAAGTTGAATACTTTCTCCTTTTTTCCATAGCTCAGAATTGTGTTCTTATAGCCTTCAAAATGCAACTAAAGGGTCCAGTCGGAACATTTCCAGTATATGGAAGGCCAAGGATTAGAGATCTCCTGTTGTGATATGGAAACCTGGTTTCATTTTTGTATTTTCTGGCACAAATCCCAATGTATGCAGGTTGTAGTGGAGCAACCTACATATATGCATGTTGTATAGTAGATAGGGCGTGTATATGTGGAAAAATATGTATTTTAGCTCTGGATTCATCAAAAAGGGATGACAAGTCTACCTAGGAAAATGGAAAAAGGCCCTCTGTGCAAGATAGCAATGGTGAGGCAAATCTTGCTATAACACCGAGATCACCAATCCTCCTAGCACATGTGCAGACTCACTTATGTGAGCTTCATCATGTCTCCACACACTCTATACATGATATGTAATGTCACAATGACCACTCTCCTTTATATACAATCCTTGGGGGTCACCATAGAAGCCACTCCACAAGTCAACATCAAATTAGACTTTCCTTGTGGGTGTGAAGCCCCAACACAAACCCACAAAACCCATCACTTAACCCATGAAGCCTCCACTCAAATCCAAGGGGATTTTCACCAAACTGAAAGTGTGATCTGGTGCCCACAATGATTCCCACATGCCCAACACCCAGGGTCATGTGAGAATACATGCCCGAAGCTACAAACATAAACACTCCCTCTTAACGAGGAAGGTATTTTCACCACACTCCACAAGTGGGAATGTCGCCTGATGCTACAAAAGCATCAACAAGTTTTTTCTGTCGATGACATAGAGTTTGGGGTTAAGCAACTCACAAAAGGGAAAGCTAAGGACATTGAAGAGTACCAAGCTAAGATCCTAAAAATTAGAGGGCCTATCATCATCCCTTACATTCACAAACTCTTCAATTTAACGGTCAACCAAGGTTTCCTTAAACCCTTGATTCAAAGACTCATTGTTTTTTTTTTTTTAAGTGAGGTTAAAATCAATCCCTCTAATTATAGAAACATTATGATTAGCCCTCATTTTTCCAATTTATATGGAAATATTTTGGAAAAGAAAATCAACGTATGGCTAGAAAACCACAGAAAAAGAGCTAAAAGATAAGCCATATTTAGGAGTTATCATTCTATTATGGACCTCCTTGTTACACTTAGGATCAATATGAAGGAGTGTCACAATTTAAAAATCAATCTCCTTTTTTGCTTTGTTGACTTTAGAAAATCATTTGACACAATGCCCGAAACTAACCTGTAGAATAGATTGGACGAGATAAATGTTCCTTTTGAGTTGAGAGCTATTGCGATAATGTTGGATGAGAACATTACTGTCAAGTTTTTTAAAACTAAGGGTTGGTAGGAAGAAATTGATTGTAATATAGGAGTTAAGCAAGATTTTCCTTTGTCCCTTACCTTTTTTAGCATATGCATCAACAAGTTAGAGGGTTGCTTGGAAGAAGTAGGTTGTGTTGGCACATGTTTAGCTAGAATAGTCATCGTGCTTCTTCTTTATGTTGATGATTGTTAACACTGGCAAAATAAAGGTTATGATAATCAAATCCAAAAACATCACTTACGGTAATTCCATGCATGAAAATTACAACCTGGAGGAAGTTACTTCATTCAAATATCTTAGAATCAATCTTCACCACAAACTCAACTAGAACCATAGCATCGAGAAAAGGATAAATGGAGGGTGGACTTGAAAATAGTTGTAAACCAAGGAATCTTTGGCTTTGGGATAAGAAGACACTCCTCTTTGAGACTCTCGTCACTCCTATTATCTTATATGATTGTGAAGTTTGGGGCTACAACATCTCTAGAGAATCACGGAGAAAGAGAAAATCCAAAATCGTTTTATAACTTATAATCTTAAAAATAAAGGGGATACACCCTATCCTATCCTCCTCATAGAAGTGAATATTTCCCCCATTGAGAGCATGACTATGACTATATACTTAATGGGCAAGAACAATATAAATAACATGGAAGATATTAGGCTTCTTAAGGTCACTTCAAAATCTAGTCAAAACCACTTGCAACTCAAGAGGGGTTGGCATAAAGATGCCAAGTCTTGGCTAAATCATTGGAATATTGAGAAAGAGTTCACTCTACATAGTAATGATAATAATAAAAATATTATTAATTTTAAATTTAAGGAAAAATTGTGGTGTGATAAAGTATTAGAGAAAGAAAATTAAGACACTATAAGGAGGTGATCAACCCTAATATAAAAGATCAAAAGTATCTATCTATTTTGACTAGCGTAAAAAAGAAAATCAATGTTTCTAAAATAAGAAGTTTTGTCACAAGCTCATAGTGAAACATGGTGCTGGACAATTCCTAAAATTATGTGGGTCAAAAGAGTTTGTCATCTTTGTGACACTGAGAGGGTTGAAGATGAAAGACACTTTCTCTTAGAATGTCCTCTGTACACCCACATTAAATCTCAATTTCAAAATATTTGTCAACAATGACCTTCCTAACCTTTTAACTCATCAAAACTATGGTAATTTAAAAATGCTTCTCTTAAAGCTTTTTGAACATATAAATAAAATTCTAAAACAAACCAAGTAATTCTTTATCTTTTTCTTAAGTTCCAATATATCAATATCGAGCCAACATTTATAACTATCATTATCATTATCAAATATATAAAAAAAAATTATAATTTAAAATTAAAATAAATTGATATTCTATATTTTTAATATTACTATAATTAATTAAAAATATATATTTATTTAAATTTATATATAACATAGCGTTACACCGAATTGAAGATCATCATTTACCTTATTATTGGAACCTTCAAGAGTTGCTAAATCTTAATCATTACTTGTACTTCAAAGTTGGGTGGTTGGCACACAAAAGACAATAAGATGTATATGCATGTGGCGCCCTTACATAAGCTTTCACAATTGTACAATGTGGTTTGTGGGTATAACAACTCATGTGAGTACAACTACTCCATTAATATTAAATAACAATTTGGTATGTGGGTACACCAACTCGTGTGTAACTACTTCATCATTAATCTTGCTTTCTTAAGAAGGTGTAACTACTTCATCATTAATCTTGCTTTCTTAATAAGCTAGATGCACTTTAAGTTACATTTAATGTTAGAAAATATATTAATTGTGGGGAAAGTTTTAGTGCTTTTTATAGATTATTAAATTATTTTTAAATAATAATAATAATAATATAATTTTAAGTTTATTGTAGATATTAAATTGACGTATGAGACTTTTTTGTTTGTGAGATCATGAGTCCTTTTCGTGTAGTGATTTGATTCCTGAAATCTACAAAAATATACATACTCTACTTTCTATGGATTTGAATTTGTAATCTCTTAGAAAGAAACATATTTTCTTAACCATTAAGTCCACTTAAACTATATTAAATGGAAACTGTATAATACCACTTTCTTAAAAAAATGTTTATATAAATGTAAATGGAATATTTTTTACGATAAAATATTAAACTAATTAAACAAATACAAATATAATATTTAAACAAATAGAAATGATATTTTTTTTATAAAAAATAAAAAAATAAATTATTTTAAAATATGGAAAAGTAATATTTAAAAGCAAAATAATGAAAATGTTTTTTTTTTTTTTAAATTAACATAAAAACATTTAAAAGCAAAACAATGAAAATGTTTTTGTTTTTTTTTAAATTAACATAAAAACGTTTAAAATTATTTCTATGAAATTGAAGGGTTTTAGGTATTATTTGATACAATTGTTTGATTATGAACATTTAGGTATAACAAGTTAGTGTTGGTAATGTGACATTTATTTGAATTTTTTGAATTTTTTGTAAAGGGAAAATGGGCTTTGTAAATTTATAAAAATAGTTTTTTTTTTTTAAATTTTCATTAAAAACATTTTGAATTAAAAGTAATGACTGGCATTTATTTGAATTTTTTGTAAAAGAAAAAAAAGCTTTGTGATATATTAGAAATTGACAAAAATAGCTTTTTTTTAACTTTCATTGAAAACATTTTGAATTAAAAGTAATAATTCTACTATAAGTACAAGATGCACCAAGAGTGGTTAGAGTGTTTTTGTCTAACAATAGGTTTTTGTTACAAATCCATCAAGTGGTAAAACAACTTAAAAAGTTAAATTGATGCTTCTATATTGTTGATTATGTATAGTTATTGGTTAGGGAATTGAGAAAATGGACAATTTAGCACACTCATTAGTTTGGTTGAGAAGTGAGGAGATTTTATATTTGTAGAAGCAATTCCAATATGTTATAAGATAGGTATATCTGATTGCTATTTTACACATCCACACACACATTTATAAAATGCATTTCATAGAAGTTGATGGGAAGGTTGAGTAAGCAAGTGTACCCATCCTACAATCAATCAAACATTATGTTAGTAAGAGACATCGCTTCTTTGTGATTGGACCTATTGAGCACTTGACAAATCAACTAGGCTAAATGTTATTTTTAACTAGTGGTAATTGCAAATAATTGATTCATAAACAAATGAAGCTATTGTTCTAGGCAATTCATCAAAACACATCTTAAGTAGAAAAAATATTATGTTATTTCATTGTTTATGCCCCATATGCACAAATAGTTTTTTCCTTCAGCAACATGAGATACTAGTTGCCAAACTTAAAACACAAACATTGAAATGTGAACAACATCAAACAAATAAGCACACATAGATATTTTTTCTACCTTGGAGACAACCTCGAACAATGAAGAAAAAACTCTAGCAATAAATGCACTATTTTATTTCTCTCATAGGAAGTTACAAATTCTTGAATACACTCTCCAAACATAGATTGTTGTGTGCTTTAATTGTTGGAAAATGTTTAAGTAGTATGCTTGTCATTGATGGAAAGAACAAACAGTGGAGATGGCAGGATAAGGAGGATAAAATCCCTTGGGGATTCGGACGTGAAAGCTCAGGAGAAACAGCGTTGAGGAAAACGCGTGCAGCAAGGCTCAAGCTATCAGATTTCTCAGAGGAGAAGGAAGACAGAGATCCATAGCCGTTGGATCTCATTCAGAAATCCCGTCAGCCTTCAGATCAGACTAGAGCTGCATGAGATTTACCATTGGGAAATGCCAAGGTGAAATCCCGACAGAACGTCGACCGTCAGATCTGATTATAGACAAGAAAAGCGCACTGAAAAGGAGGACAGATCTCAGACATTAGATCCAAGCACATGACCAGACCACCGTTGGATCGAGGAG
>JASDQU010025372.1:6303-20765 GCA_032191745.1 Picea mariana
TTAAATAATAAATGTAATGGATAAATTAGAACTGAGTTAACCCTAAAATAAGGAAAGTGGGCAAAGTGACCTAGACGATGTTTCTAAGGAAGCTACTTGGAGAGTATAAATAAGAGGCAAGGTTCTCTCATTTTACATCGCACTTGAGCATATTGAATATATATAGGTGACTGAGGTAACCAAAGGATATCTAAGCCGAATTTCATAGGGAAGGTGAAGAAAAGAAGGCCAAAATTCAAGGGAGGATAAATTCTTTTGATGATGCTTTTTAAGGTATGTTATTTACAGGTCATCTCACCATTTTCGAAATAATTTTTTTTCTAGAATGATTCAGACCGTGAAATTGATAGACCATTGAGGAAACATATCCAAGTATATGTGGTAAAAATTTAAGCTTTTGGGTCGTTGTATTTTTGGAGTTACACTCCGTGGAAAATAGGGTTTGTGGCTAGTCCTGAAACTAGTCCAAAACAAGTGTTTCGGGTAAAAACGCCATAACTTATTCATAACAGATCCAAATTCAGTAATACCAAATGTGTTGGTTAGATTACAGTCTGTAGTATTCTTTGTAACATTTTCATATCCATTCAACAAATATTTCATGAGGGTCACGCTCTAGAAGGTCACTCTCTAGAATAAGACATAATTCAACAAGGTATGCCATTTTTGCTATAACTCCTTTTCTGAGAGGTTCCAAGTAGTGATAGTTGGAAGAATTTCTTAAAAAAATGACGAAAATTGTGTACTACTTTTAGATATTTAATCATTACAGGTACATAGTTATGATTATTTCAAGTTAGGGTTGTTGACTAATCCCAAACTAGTCATGTCAGACTAAAGAAAAGTTTGATGAAAATGCTAGTCTCTTGTTGTGAAATTTAAGGAAGGTTTGCAGGTATGTGATCATATACACCAGGTCTATTACAGAGTTACAAATCATATTTGGATGATGAAATTGATGAGGGCTTTTGGTTAAGGTACATGTTGGGTACATGGTTGAGACAAGTAGTTGATGAGTTGGCACATACATGAGGTGTATAGTTGATGATGTTGGTACATGTTGTTCCAGAGTCTGTACTTAAGGCTTAAAAGTACAGTGTCTAGGCATCCGAAAGTGAGTAAGGGATAGGTAAGGAAAAAATATCAACCTTCGACAGAGAAAGCTAGTGTTGATTTCTGAGTTGGTGTTGTCTAGCTTCCAACTGTTCCTGAATGGTTATATCCCTTTCAAATGCTGCCCACGAACGTTCAAGTTCAACCCATGTAGTAGCTGTTTTAAGTATAGTATCAAAAAGGTTTAAGGCGATATGCGTTTGATCTGATAGTCCGGGCTCAATATTAGGCTGTCTTGTCACTGGGACAGTCATAGAGGAACAAAAAGATGAGAAAATCTGAAAATATTTAGATGCTGTCTCGATTTAGGTCATATGAAGGAGAGTTTATAGTTCCAGCAATGAAAATAGGGTGCAAACCAGAGGCCCTTTCTCGTAACTGAGTTATATTTAATAAATTGTGTATGAGGTGTGAGAAAAACATTAAGTTGTGTATTATGCAAGGCTACTATCAAGGGAGAATCTCACATGTAAACAGAGGAAGAAAAGATGAAGGGATAATCTGACAAAGCATAAAATAATAAAGTAATCTAAAGTGTTCGCTGGTCTTATACCTGCTGATAGTCGGTACAGAGGAAAAATAGTAAAACAATATAGAAAACTGAAATTCATTCACTATAGTAGAGGTTATACTAAATTATAGCAAACCATTCATCAGATAAATATATGAAATGGAATGAAAAATGAGATACAAGGAAACAAACTCATAACATAGTCGTGACGAAATTGAGAATCTTCAGATTTGCTTTATATTAACTCTCAAATGAGAAAAAATCTCTATTACAATCGACCGAAAAAGGTCCAGCCTTGTTTCTTTCTTTCTATCGTATATTTATACAATTTTACATATGATGGAATCTCAATCACTGCAAGATTTTCAGTTACAACTAGAGGGAGACCGATAGTTCCATCTCTTCATTTCTGTCTTCATTTGGTGCCAGAAGTTTGTCTTTTCACCTGCTCGGTATAAATGACACATTTCTCCACTAGCCGAGATACCAATGTAGAAGGTTCTGCTTGGAAATTGGCCTCGAAAATGTAGCAATCTTTGACTAATCGTGGCAACCTTTCTTCCATCTGTTGGTCCAGGGTGTCGATAGCGCACAATTGCACACTTGGCTTAATCATCCATTTATCTATTTGGATTATGTCTGCCAGAGTTATTTGCGAGACTTCGGCCGAATCTCTTTCTTATTTCTCATTTACATCAAGGAAAAGTTTCGATATATTGATTTGACTCAATGTCTCAACGTTTCCCTCACTATCGATACCTAACAGATTACCATCTATAGAACCAAAAACCTCTTCCAAGGATTTCATTACCTTCCTGGCTTGCAGTCTACCTTCCGATATACTGTGCTCCCATTCTTTCAACAAAATATTCCCTCTGGTCTGCTCCGAAATGGAAAACTTGGGAGTTCTTCCTGATTCCCTGTTGTTTGTAGCTATTACGACTTCTTGATATGCGACCTGAGCTGCTCCAGCTTCTCTCTCTCTGACAGATAAATTCTCTAATACTTGATTAACAAATAAGCAGTTATCCCGAATTATCTCTACCTTGGTAAGTAAACTTTTCTGAGCTGCAGATACTCTGCTCCGAATCTCCATCGCCTAGGACTGGAATATCATGATATCTATAACTTTACTTTCGACGATTTCTACTCTAGCCTGTAGTCGCCCTATCAAGTCTTTCTGTTGGCTTACTTGTATCTGACTATCGTGAGCTACCAGTTCTACTTGTTCGAGCTTAGCTCTGAGCAACTCGATTTCCCTTTTATCAGCAGTTGTTGCTTGTTCTATTCCTGTGTTTTCCTGGTCTTTGGCATCCTCCTTCGTTGTGGATAGTTTTGCCTCCAATGTTTTGATGAGGTGATTTTTTAGTTTCAATTTATTTTTTAAAACCCCGAACGAAAATTGATTTGCTGTAGCATATGCCCCTAACGTTCTGGCTATTTCTGTGGAAAACTCCTCTTTCTTCTTATCTTTTCCATCGGTCAATACCTTAAATTTTTTGACCGTTGATTCTGCTTCCTGGTAGAATTCTCTTTTTACCACAGCTTTTCTTTTCTTATCAAAAAATAATTCATTTGGGGGGAGCTCTTCTATCCTTACAGGTCACAATTCTTCATTGAAAATCCATCCTGCGTCTATGTTCCCTTTAGTTGACTGTAAAGGGGTAATGGAGGTGATGGGGTCTCTGATTTGCTTAGTCGATTTCCCTGGGGTGGCAACTGGAGCAATTTTTTTCAGCAGATCGGGAGTTTTTATTCTCATTTTCGGGTTTCCAGTTTGTTTTTCACCGTCTTGGTGCTCTTCTTGACCGAGTGTTGTATCTTTGGGGCCTTCGGCTTCTTTCTGCTTCACCTCTATTGTTGTTTCTTTCTCACCCTGCAATACTGGGGGAAGACAACTCCGTTGATGCTCTTGGAATTTCAAAACATCGGCCCTCTCTTCAGGTGCTAGGGCTTGTATCTGAGCCAAAACCTCAGCGTAAGATTTTGCGCCTCGAAAAATGTCATCCGAGGGTGAATTTTCATGTTCGAACCTTTTCGGTCTGCAACTGGCCAGGTGATTGCTTACGACCCTTTGTGGGTTGTGCTTCTTTAATTCGAGGTGAACCAATTCCAAGTCTTCTAGGGATGCTGCCTCAGCTTTAGCATGCCCGAAATCCAACAAAGAATAAGAATTTAAATGAAAAGGGAAAGATGGCCATACCTTCTTAGAATATCCCTTAAGCTCTTTACTCACGCCACCGATTATAGTTTTCCTAGCAACCTCATGACAGGCCAACTTGTCGGGTATGGACAATTGCAATGCATGTGGGGGAACAGAAGCCCCAAAAACTCTAAGATATGAGAATTCTGCTTCTACATACCAGTCAGCTATATTGCTCAGATTCATCACTATGCTATCCGATATCCTGGGTGGAAGATGGTCGAAAATAGTGACATGCAAAGGCACCATTACCCAGTTAAAAATTTCATAGACAAAATTTTCCGCTTTGTTTTCCCACAGTTTTGAGTGGTAAACGTGAATGGGTTCGGCTTTTGGTGGAGTCCAACTCCAACTCATTAATGGAAAGGGCGTCAGAAAACACATGACGTCCATGATATATGCAGACATAAAGAATGAAGCCGTCTTTCCACTCTCTTTCTGTGTTCGATACTCTGTAACCCTACTGGTCAAGCTATCAGACAACATTTTAGCCCAGTTGAAGGAAGAGCCTTCGGCGACTGAAAATATTAGAGGCACCCACTGAAGAAAAAAGTGTGTGGTGTCCTCTCTCCCGTATAATCTGCATGTCATCATAGCTACATATTTAAACTGTGGTTCTAGAGAAGATATTGAGTATATGCCATTATTGTCTGCCCTGAACTTTGCAGGGTGTGAAACCCAATCTTTGATCAAACTGGACATAGTCTTGTCGTACTGCACACACTCCTTCTGTTTAAAAGTCTCCAGGAATTCGGCATTATATGTAAAATATGACACGACTAGCAACTTGTACATAGCCTATATTTGTTCGGGTCTGAAAGTCCCAACAGTGACCCTCTGCTCGTTGATGATGGTTCTGGTTCGTATATCCACATGGTCTAATGCCCACCAAACCATATCGTAATAAGGAAGCAGTCGTGGCCTGGCCACTACCTTATGCATTCCAGATTGGACAACGATCTTATATTTGGTGGTCAGGTCGTCTTTTTCATTGTCACTGGAATCATCCGAATAATCCACCAATTCGGACTGTAGAACGTCAGAAACAAACGACCAGGTCTTAACAGAGTCGATACTTCACGTGGAAGTTTCAGAGACATTGTCTGAACCTTGTCCTGAAACCTCAATGTTGGCTTTAGATGCTTTTCACGGGGCCATGGCGAGGGATTCGACTTTAGCTCTTCTGCGATAAAAATAGGTATACATGTAGAAGTTAGTTTGCTGAGAGAAGTTTTGCTCTGCGTAATATGGAAATGAATTTGTGAAGACAAACAACAGATCTCATATATTTAAACATTCAAAAACCCGGTACCTTTCAGGAACAACACGGTCAAATAATTCCTAAAATAAATTTAGCAATAAAAGCCCACTCTTTACTTGTCACTTCGCCCTGTTTCTATTTAATGCCATAAATTTTTGACAGCTCGTAATGTAAGTTGGCGCAGGAAAAAATTTAAGCTTGACTCGTAGACTGTGCATGAATCGAAACACGGGAGAAAATGGTTTATCTTAATTAATAAGGTTTTAGAATGTTAATTAATCTTTCGATATTCACTTTATCGGGCGTTTTCATTCTGACCCTTCCAGCCTCTAAAACCCGAGACTGCGATAACTAGTTTCAGTTAATAATAGTCGCAATCAGGATTAAAAGTTTTAATTAATCATGTTTAAAGAAAGTTTGCGACTTCGCGACTCGGGACGTCGAAGGTATAGCTTCTGGGAGGCTCGCAAGCCGAGCTGCAAACTCATGAGATCGCGACTTCGTGACTCGGGACGTCGAAGGTAAAGTTTCTGGGAGGCTCGCAAGCCGAGTTGCGAACTCACGAGATCGCAACTTGGCGACTCGAGACGTCGAAGGTAAAGTTTCTGGGAGGCTCGAAAGCCGAGCTACGAACCCCCGATAGAACTCAACCATGAGTAAACCCTTTTTCTTTGATATTAACCCGTGTTACTAAAACAAGAGTCTCACAACTTCGGATATCGGGGTTACGATGGACAGAATTTTGGAGTTAGTAAACGCCGAGACATGAAATCCCGATGACTCTTAACCGTAGTTTAAAAAATATTTAATCTTGATACTAACCTGAGTAACACTTTTAAATTTATTTCGCTGTTTCGTTCTTCGCGGCTTATGAACTATGTGATCAATAACATCAGACCAACGAAATTCCAAGGTAAGAAAAGGGAAAGTCGTTTAAACGAAAAACAGAGTTTGTCGTGAGAATATGATAACCGACACTGCTCGTGTGATGGGACTTCCGAGATTTTGGAAAAAAATAAAGGAGAATAATGAAAACCAACTTTTGACTTCAATCATAAAAATATAAAATTTAAAAGGGCTAAAAACAAAGGTGGCTCCAACATAGGCTCCAACTAGGGATCCCGTTTTCTTGTAAGACGGGAAGAATAGTAGACCACGTGCCAATATTGGGTAAATTGAGTCAATGGCTTTAATCCAGCGAAAATGTTTAGAACAGGACACCGAAAAGGAAATTGGATTTCGTCTTTTACCTTTGAAAAGATTTTCAAATTTATATACTTTTTAAACTTAGCTGTAGTCCCTTTCACGACTTTCTCCTTCCCGTCACTGAATTCAGGTCTGCATTAAAACAATCAAAACAGTTCTAGGAGACTCAACAGATATTGTGGCTATCGGCTTGCATCAAAAGAAACGAATTATATGTTTTTAATCAGGAAGCCCCGTCTGAACTTGGGATGGAGATCAGTTTTTGGAAAAGAATTGGTTACCAGAGTAGAGTGATATTCATGTATAACAACCTTACGGATATCTCAGATATTGCTTCACTGCCGACGAGCCTGTTCAGTACTCCAGTGAAGTTATCTGGCCCGTTTTACTGAATTTCCTTTCACCACTTCAGAATATATTTATGCATTTAAATGATGAGACGAGGGCAATCATTTCTGAATTTCCTTTCATCGTCTTTGGTCTAGATGGGGACAATCATTTCTGAATTTCCTTTCACCACCTGTCTTATAATTTTCTTTTTAGAATGCGAAGTGGGGGAAATTAGTTTGTATGAGGGATGATATCCGTGTAGTATTTTGCATTATAGGTATGTCAACTTACTTTGATTACTCGGTACCAACCTTTCCTCAACTTTCACAACACCTTCGTTCGCAGGGAGAAAGGGAAAATTAAATTTTTAGAATTTTCTATTTGAGCAAGCCTCAATCTTCTGAAACTGTTGAAAAACCTAGAAAAGTCAGGACCACTTAAGCATCGCTTTGTTTAGTAAGAAATTGAGGAGTTGTGAAGACCATCTTTTCTTGCACAATCTGCTTTGAAGCCCTCGAGGTTAAAACATAATCTATTCTCCCTACGTACTCAAAACTGAAAGGGTGCTGGTTTTTTCAAATGCTAAAACCGAAAACAGAAAAAGGTGGTAGATAGAGATCTATGGACTGAAAAACAAAAGTCAAGAAATAAAAACTGACTCTTGAAAATCTTTTTGGGGGCGCTTTACTTTGAGTGACTTATTTATTTCATCTTGTTCTCTCGTAAATGCTTTATCGTAGAAATGTTCTTTTATTTATTAGTCCAGATGATATTACTATATCGTAGGAGGTTATTTTGGTTTTCTTTGAAAGTCCTTCAAAACAAGTCTTTTAGGGAATCTCACCTTTACCTTACCTTTTCATTTTCTTTCAAAAATAAAAAATCTTTTTTATCACCTGTCTAAAGCCAATTCATTTTTTCGATACAAGACTTTTTGTTTACTTCTCTAGCTCGTTTTGTTTGCAGCTGAAATCCTGTAAAAAGGCAAATATGAAAGTTATCAAGACTTTCTTAAAGGTGTCAAAAGTTTATGAAAGGAAAAAGAAAATCAAAATCAATACATAAATGAAAGATATATACATGTATGTGAAAATCTTATATATAAATATACATTTTATTTATTTATTATTATTTATTTATTTATTTGGCCACTGTTTATGTCATATAATGCTTCAGATAACGCCCGTTGACAGGGGCGTTGAGGATTTCGCCATCTATATTTTCCAGTAGGAAAGAATTTTTTCCTTCCAGAGCCGAGACTCTAAATGGCCCATACCAGAGGTGGTCAAATTTACCATGTTTCGCTGCTTATTCCCTCCTTGCATCCCACCTTAATACTAAATCACCTGGGAAGAAGTCTCTGTCCTTTTCTCTGCGGTCAAATAATTCCTTCATGTCATCTGGTACTTCTGCAACTTTTCATCTACTTCGACCCTATGCTGTTGAACCTCAATCAGTTGATTTATCCCCCTGGTAACATGATTGGGTTCTTCATTTTGATCTTGCCATAACTTCATCACTGGGAGCGCTAGGTTTATAGGTAACACAACATCTGTCCCATATACCATCTGAAAAGGTGAAATGCCAATAGACTTTTTTGTGCTTATGCGATTCGCCCACAATGCGTATTTTAAGTGCACATGCCAAGACCTTTTGTTTTCATCCAATACTTTCTTGATTATATTTACCAGGCTCTTGTTAGATGACTCAGCCAATCCATTTCCTTGGGGGTAATACGCTGTGGAATGGCCAAGAACGATGTTATACTTTTGACAGAAGCTGATCATAACCATAGATTTGAAGGCTTGGGCATTGTCTATAACTATCTTTCGGGGGCAACCAAATCTAGACAAAATTTTGTCTTCTAAGAAATCGATTACCACCGAGTCTGTTGCCCTTTTGGTTGGAATGGATTCCACCCATTTAGTAAAGTAATATGTTGCGGTTAAGGTCCACTTGTGTTGAGCACTAGAATGGGGATTAATCTCCCCTATAAAGTCCAGACCCCATTGTTGAAATGGGGCTTCAGTTTTGACTAGAATTAAAGGTAGTGCTGGGAGCTTCTATTTACCCGCAAATAGTTGACAGGGGTTGCAAGCTCAGACTTTGGCATTAACATCGGAGAAAAGTTTTGGCCAGTAGTACCCATCCCTCAGAATTTTTTACGCCATAGCTCTCCAAGCGTGATGCCCCCCACATACTCCCTCATGAAATTTGTCTATAACCCGCTCAGTTTCCGATTCGACTAAACATACTAACAAGAAACCGAGTGGATCTTTCCAATATAGCTGACTTTCGGTGATACAATATTTAACCGCATGAAGTTTTAAAGTCCTGGCTGTTGATGGTGATAGCTCACTTGGGCATTTTAGAGTCAGCAAGTATGATACTATGTCTCTGTACCAGCTTGATGATATGAACTATTCCTCGATCCTGTTTGGGCTTGTTTGCTCATCCAACTCATTTATGTCCATGTCTTCGTCGCCTTCTTGCAGGCAATTGATACCTAGTGCTCTGAAATTCGACTCAGCTAAAAGTTTGGCTAGGCCTTATTGTTTTATCAATTTGGTCGATTTGATTTCTAGATCAAATTCTTGGATTTTGGCAGGCCATCGTCCTCTTTTTCCATCGCTGTCTGGTTGTACCAAAATAACTTTCACAGAACTGGTAGGCACGTACGCAATTATCTTGGAGTGTAGCACATACGGTCTGAATGCCTTTAATGCTTTTACCATGCCGTACGCTTGTTTTTCTATTATATCATACTTCAGTTTTGCGTCTCTAAGGCTCTTGCTGAAAAAGGTGATCGGTTGTTCGAAACCTTCTTCGTTCTTTTGTAGGAGCACCACAACAATCGTGTGTTCGGAGGCAAATGAGAAAATAAGAAAATCTTTTAGATAGTAGAGGCTCGCTAACACAGGTGCCTCGCTTATTACTTTCTTAATGTGTGTGAACGACGCTGTGGCCTCGGTTGTCCATTTTACTTCACTGTCCTTTTTCAACATACATGTGATCAGTTTTACAATTTCAGCGAAATTCGAGATAATCTTCGTAAAAAAATTATTCTTCCTAAGAAAGATTGAATCTCTTTTACATTTATGGGAATATTTATAGTGTTTATTTCTTCAATCCTCTTAGGATCAATCCTGATTCCATCCCTAGATACGATATGACCAAAAAGCTTACCTTCCTGAATGGCGAAATGTGATTTCTTTGGATTTAAAGACATACCAAACCTGCGACATTTTTCGAATGTCTGTTTAAGATGTATCAAGTGTTCTTCGTCGGTTTTAGAGAAAACCGTCAAATCGTCAAGATAAATGACTATGAACTTATCCCTTTCACCGATGAAAGCGATGTCCATAGCACGCTGGAACTTGGCCCCTGCATTCATCAAACCAAAAGGCATTTTATCATACATGAACGTACCCCATGGTGTAGTGAAAGCAATTTTTTCTCTATCTTGTTCATTCATGGCGATTTGATTATAACCAGAGAACCCATCAATCATAGACATTCGGTTGGCTCCAACTACCTTTTCTAGCACATGGTCCATTTTGGGCAGCGGATAGTTTTCCTTAAGAGATGACTTATTTAGATTTCTGAAATCCACGCAGAGTCTGATTTCCCCATTCTTTTTTCTGACTGGGACCAGGTTTTCTACCCAGTCTGAATATCTCAGAGGTACTATTATTTAAGCGTTTAAAATTTTCTTAACTTCTTTTTCGATCACAGGTAACAAAATGGGGTTGATCTGTCTAAGCTTTTGCCTAAATGGTTTGACCCCGGGCTTTAGAGGTATCTTGTGATCAATTACGGAAGTGCCGTATGTCCTTAGCTCATCATAAGACCAGGGGAAAACATCCTTATACTGTCTGAGTAGGTCTTTATACTTACTTTTTATTTCGGGAGGGAGGAATTTGGATATTTTTACCATGCTGGATTCTTCTTTGGTTCCTATATCATAGTCCTCCACTTCTCTTGGTTGGGGTTGTAAGGTGGATTTTACAGGTATGTCGTTTTGATCAAAAAGTCTTTCTAGAGGAATCAATCCTTTCGAAATCTGGTTGTTTTTAAGGACCAACATGCGATGATTTGCGATATTGTCTTGAAAGATTTGAGGGTCTTCCCCTTCTTGCATGATCCATATATTGTCATTTTGGTTTTCTTGATCTGCGTGGGTTTCGAAAAAATCACCTATTGCTTCAAGAAACTTCTTAATTTTCTCATCATCCTCAAAAACCTGCCAGTGCTGGATGTTATCCGGTACAGATGGTTTGTGTCTTATCTCTATGTGATACTTCAATTTGAAAGTTGTGGGAGGAGTGAAAGTTGAAGCTACTTTAGCTAATGCATCAGCCTGCAAGTTTTCTGTGCGTGGGATAAAGTGGACATTTACAGATGAGAAAATTTTTTCCATTAGATCCCAAGCACAGTTTCTGTATGTTCTTAACCGGGGATGCTTGGCTTGGTATTGCCGATTTACTTGTTTGACTATCAACTCTGCATCTCCATACACTTCTAGGTTTTTTATTTTCAGCCTCATGGCAGCTTCTAATCCCAAAACCAAAGCTTCGTATTCACATACATTGTTAGTATAATCTATATCCCACTACAATCTGTAAGAAAAAGGGACAACGAAATTTCCTTCAGGTGCCACGAAAAGAACTCCTGCACCAGCCCCTTCGCATGACAAGGTGCCATCAAAAAACATTTTCCAGGTACCGGTGGTACAAATATCCCCGGTCATGTTACCTGACTATTCATGCTCTATATCATTTTCGTCTGTGCAAACATCTAAACCGTCATCAAAAGATAAGATACAATTTCCTAAATCTTGATCTGCAATATAAATAGGGAAATTATTAGGATTTTGAGGGTCGCTTACTGTATACGCTAACCTCGTCTCTCTGTACAACTGAGTAAATTGGCCACCAAACATAGGAATTGTGGCGTACGTCATATCCAATTGAAGAGAACCCCCCAGCTTGGCTCCCCATGATCTAGACAACATTAAGCCATACTTGGGGGGAATATCAGCAACAACCACATCCATCAAGACACTCTTAAGGGGGACCTGTGCCAGGGTGACTACTAAATCCTTTATCATCCCCATGCATTTAACCTTTCTTGAATCAAATGAGTAAATATCTTCGTAAGGTCTGGTGATCTGGAGACCCAATCTATCCATAATAATTTTAGGGATTACGTTATGTGAAGCTTCGGAGTCTAGGATGCAATTATGTAGCAATTGATCGTGAACGTTCAAAGTGATATAAAAGAGAGCAACAGAGTCTTTGGCTCCTTCAAAATGTGGACCAAAGGTGATGTTGGGCTTATCATCTTCAAGGTTTAAAACGTCAGATTGGCTTTCTGGTTCTGAAACGCCTATCACTTTGGTAATCTGCTTTCGATAAGATGGATTTTTCACTAGCTCTATTAGAGGAATTGGTATCTTAATTTTATTTAATTCATTCTTGAAACTGAAATCTCCTCCAGCCTTGTCTATTTCTTTATATGTGACTTCAGAACACTTCTTTTCCAACGTATTGGTTTGAACAGACTTATTACTCTTGGTCTTGGTTAGAGGGGTACTTGTGTTACCTGCTTCAGTTCCCTTTGTCTGAGTTTCAGCCTTCTTTGCTTCCGGGTCTAGTGTGTTTACCACTTTTGTTTTGTTGTTGGATGGCGTTGTTTCTTCCTGAGTAGGCTCATAAGTTTTCCCTCTTGGGAGAATTTTCTTAGGTTGATTATCTGAAGCGGGCTTTCTCTTAGATCTTAAGTTATACCTGGGTTGGACTTCAACCATTATCATATCAGTTTCTCCTTGATAACTGCACAGGTCAGTATAATCTCTTTCTTCATTTTCAATAGATGATTGTTGAGTGTTTAGAGATTTTTCATAATATTCTTTAGTCAAAAGAGGTTGTGTGCAGTCATCGCCTAAATTTGTGACATCATCCTCCAAATCTCCAAAATCTTGTAAATCATTCACTCCTATAAAATTTTCATTCTTTAGGGGAGTTTGTATTTTCTGATCTTCGTTTTTTATATGTCTTTGTTGATTTGGGGGGTTTGGATTCCTCCTGAAGTCCTTTTTGGTGGAAGAATCAGTTTTGGCCTGTTCTAGCTCCATCCTAGAAATTTTATTAGACAGTTCTTTAATTATTCTGGCCATATCATCTACTTTGTCATCTGTGTATCTATTAGATCCTGACAGCCCTGCTTGTTCTCTAAAGCATCTATTTTCGCGGTTTCCCGCTTCTACTTTAGCTTTTAACTTACCAGAAGCCATCATATTTGACTCAATTTCTACAACGTCATCTTGCATTCGGTTTAGAGTAGCTCCCCTTCTCTCTCATAAAAGAAGCGCAAAATCTGGTTCGAAAGCCCCCGCGAAAGTTACTTTGGCTGCGGGTTGGGAAGGTTTAACTTCAACTGGGATCTTATTATACAGCTTATTGAATCTTTGAATAAATTCCATAACTGTTTCTGAATTCTTTTTTCTTAAAGACCCAAACTCGGTCAAATACTATAGGTGGTCCTTTATTTCGCCCCATTGTCTGAGGAAAGCATCTTCCAAGGCATCGTAGGATAAGATAGATCCTGCAAGTTGGATCCAAAACCAAGTTTGGACTTGACCTTCGAAAGTTTGGATGAAAAGTCTTGAATACAAGTCTTCATGTTCGAGACCTAGGATGTCTGTGAATTGATCAAAGAAATTTGTGTGTTCGGCTGTGGTCAGATCTCCCTCCCCAGTGAATTTTGGCAAATTTTTTATATAATTTTCGGGAAGGTCGTGTAAAGGGACGGGTAAAACCAAAGGAGCGTATCTTGCTACCACTTTAGCAAACACTCTAGGAGGAGGGGCAGGCCCTTGACCTCTAGCTCCTCCCCTTGGAGCACCCCCACCTCCTCCTACAGGAGGACCTCCACCACCTCCTCCGAAAAACCCTCCACCTCCCCCTCCGGCAGCTGCCATCGATATTAGTGGAAAGTTGTAAAGGGGGTTTCGGAAAATTAAAAGTGAATCTTTATTTTCTTCGTGAAGAGGAAAGTCTGACGATGAATGATAAAGAATGCGAGGGATTGGTTCCTCAGATTTGCAAGAGACGAAATCAGGAGAACCGACGGGTGTGGAAACCGAGTGTGTAACACACTCTTTAGAATTAGGTGAGGTCGGGAAATTTAACTGAAGAAAAGATGGTATGTCAACTGCCGATGAACTTTCAAAAGGGCCCTTTCCTTTGTGTACTAAGGGGATTGTCGGATGAATCTCACTCCCAACTTCAGAGCAGTTTGATGTTAGGTCTTTAGTATAAAAAAGAGGATTGCGTGAAGTTGAAGGTTCAGAAGAACTCTTGGCCTTCAGTTGTGGGTGTTTAAGATTATAGACTGCAGCGGTTGGCTTAAGCGAGCCTCTCGCCTTTACAATCTTCTCAGGATCGGTAATGGTCGTGATCTGTTTACCATCTAGGTTTTGTCTGGTATTCCTTCGACCAGATGCCAGTTTATTATTTGTGGAGTCACCAAGTGAAATATTGGAAAGCCTTAAAAAGGTGTGTACTCTTTGTTCACTATCAAAGGGTAACACTTTCAACGAAAAAAATAATGTCGTTTTCCCAGGGAAAAATATTTCGTAACTTCGGTCCCCAACAATGGTGACAAAAAGATGTTGTTCCAGAGTCTGTACTTATGGATTAAAAGTACAGTGTCTAGGCATCTGAAAGTGAGTAAGGTATAGGTAAGGAAAAAATATCAACCTTCGACAGAGAAAACTAGTGTTGATTTCTGAGTTGGTGTTGTCTAGCTTCCAACTGTTCCTGAATGGTTATATG
>JASDQU010025373.1:0-20330 GCA_032191745.1 Picea mariana
AAACATGAACTAGGGGATCTTTGCTGAAGTAGTTGGACATAAAGAATGGAATGAAATAATGATTAATGAATATGATTCAGTACTTGCAAATGGGACTTGAAACTTAGTTGATTGTCCACATGATGTTAATACCATCGGTTGTAAATGGGTTTATCGAGTAAAGTACAAGCCCAATCATAAAATTGAAAAGTACAAAGAAAGACTTGTTGCTAAAGGTTTTTCTCAACAGGAAGGAATTGATTATGAAGAAACTTTTGCACCCACAAGTAAATGGAATACTATCATAATAGTTATAAATTTTGTTGCACATAATGGTTGGAAATTACATCAAATCGATGTCAAAAGTGCCTTCTTGAATGGTGATATAAAGGAAGATATTTTCATGACTCAACCATAAGGTTTTGAAGCTAAAGGACAAGAAAGTAGAGTTTGCAAACTTGTGAAGGCTTTATATGGTTTGAAATGAGCTCCTTGAGCTTGGTATGCAAAGATGGATGAGTACCTACGAAAGGCGGGTTTTCAGTGAAGTGAATCAGATGATACATTGTATTTTCAAATGAAATATAAGCACATGGTGATACTTGTACTCTATGTTAATGACTTAATCATAACAAGAAGTAATGAATCTCACATCAAACAGGTTAAGGAAGAACTTAAAGCAGGGTTCAAAATGACTGATTTCGGGACACTTCATTATTATCTTCGAGTTGAAGTATCTGAACATCATAATCAAATATTCCTTAGTCAAACTAATTATTCCACTGAATTGTTAAATAAATTTGGAATGGAATATTGTAAACCTTCTCTTACCCCCATGGAGAAAAAATTTAAACTTTCTAAATTTGAGGGGGGGGGAGGGATTGGTAAACAATACAAAGTACATGAAATTGGTTGGAAGTCTCATTTATTTGAATAATACTCGACCATATTTGTCATATTCAGTCAGTATAATTTCAAGGTTTATGCAGGAACCAAGAGAAAGTCGTTGGAATTCAACAAAAATGGTACTTATATACATTCAAGGAACAAAATATTTTGGTATTCTCTACAAAAGGAACATAATTTTTACACTTGTTGGATATTCATATGTTGATTTTGTTGGTGACATTGATGATAGAACATCCACTTCAGGTTATTTAATGAATATGGGTTCAACAACAATATCTTGGAATTGTAAAAAGAAGACAACAATTGACAATTCTTCAGTAGAGGCAAAGTACATATTATCTTGAGAAGCAACATGTGAGATTGTATGGCTATGTAAAATTTTACAGGATCTTGGTGAAACTCAGAAATCACTAAATGCCTTATTGATAGATAGTTATTCAGCAATAAAGATGGCCAATAATCCAATATTTCTTTCAAAGACTAGACATGTCGACACCAAGTACCACTTCATTAGATCACTCATCATCAAAGATATCATCAAGCCTAAGTCTTTTCCGTCTAAAGATCAAACTTCAGATATTTTTACCAAACCTCTTGGTAGAATAAAGTTCACTAAGTTCAAAGATGAACTTGATATTTTTAAAAATGAACTTTTCGATTAAAGGGGGGATTGTTAGTCTCATAATCCTAATGTTCTATAGTCTAAATATTTTCTAGTATAATTTTTTTTAGAAATTGGTTTATTCTAGTTTGTTAGGATAAGGACACCTAGCTTCTATGTAAATGATACATATCATACTCATGTGATTATGTGATTGAATGTTCTCCTAGTTTTTAGTTTAGATTTTAACTAAATAAACTAGCTCCTTCTTCAAGTGAGGTTAACAAGTTGATCTGACTAATCACTTCAAATTGTAATCAATTTTTTCCTTATCAATAAAGTTGACACTTTGTCAACAATTGAACTCATTACAAAATTAATAATTTGTTTAAATATACATATAATCATAATTTTTTTTTATAAAATTAATTTATTATTTATATATGCATTTATATATTAAAATCATTATAATATATATTTTTTAATAATATCACAATAAATAACAATATTAATAGTTAAAAAATTATACAAACCATTCTATACATAAATTTAATTATCTTCTAATATCTCAAAGCATATTTTACTCCAAATTACTTTTACAAACCTTAAACTAATTTATTCCAAATTAATTTTATAAATTAAATTTAATTATCTTTTAATATCTCAAAGCATATTTTACTCCAAATTACTTTTACAAACCCTAAACTAATTTATTCCAAATTAATTTTATAAATTTTAAACTAATTTGTAATATAATATCATAATAAAGTAACAATATTAATAATAAAAAACTCTACATATCATCACATTACATAAACTCATTCATCTTTTAATATCTCAAAGTATATATTATTTCAAGTTAATTTTATAAACCTTAAATCAGTTTATAATAATAATAAAAATAATCTATTTTTAAGGTCACGGTCATAAACTTATCATCTTTTAATATCTCCAAGCATATATTACTTCAAATTAATTTTATAAACCCTAAATTAATTTATAATAATAACAAAAAAATCAATTTTTAAAGTAACAGTCAAGCAAAATATCAAATTGATGTATATGATACTTTCTTGTTTGTGGGACAAATAAACCTTAAGAGTGAAATACTTTCTTCTATCTCTTTTACCTCGATAACTATTTATTTACTTCAGTACTTTAACTTTATAGAATAAAGAATACAAAACTATTTTAACTCATTTTTAACTGGTACTAACTTTTAATCCTCCTTAAAAAATTGTACAATATATCTTACCATATTTTGAGTGGTAAAAAATAAGATATAATAAGGGAGGAACCATCAAAATAAAATCTCAAAGGTAGTATGAATAAATAAAGTATGGAAACTATATGAAGTCAATTAATTATCCCTCTAAGTCTTCCACAAAGACTAATATAGTATGAAAAATGCACTACTGAAGCTATGTGTCAAGTCTTGGTTGAAAAGCAATGGCCATTATGAGATATCTATCCATCCAATAATTGTCCATCCATGGACAAATAGGAAGACAACTCCATAAACCTGTGCTTAAATTGTAGACAACCACTTCTATACTCTTTTTCCTTTCACAAACTCTTACAAAACACAAATTATCTCCTACTGCTGTACACTTAAACCGTAGGTAACACTTGTTACATTTGAAATAGTCCCACATAGTTGGAGGCATCCTTGCAATTTCTTTCAATTGCCCTGCCGTTGTGTTGTTGTTTGTGGAAAGATTCAGTGATTCCACTTCACATATGATTACCACTTCCTCCACTTCCTCTATGGGCGCCACAAATAATAACCGTGATCCGCACATCACTAGTTGAAGCTCCGACACAAGCATTGGTTCAGGGATTGGAACAACCAACGTTGGTTCCAGTCCTTCGTTTAATGCAGTGATGGTGAAACCAAGAATTCTGGGAGGAGAGGGAGAGAATGTTATACAGTAGTATGAACCATCATAGAAAACCAAATCACTCAAACAATCGGGCATTATCTGCTCCGGAATTGGTCCCAAAATCTTCCATGTCTATTGAGAGCCATCATACATTTTCACTATGGTTTCTCTGTTGTGATTATAGCCAATAACCATGACTTTGTAGGTGCCATTATTGTCTTCCACGATGCATCTGAGCTTTATCTAAGTTTTTGTTAACATGGGAGGAAGTTTGATGGAATTTCCAGTATAAGTATTATAATTATCATAACAAATAAGCATAAGTTCATGATTCAACTCCAATAACTTTGTACAATTGTTGTAACTTAATAGCTTCCTCATAA
The DNA here is from genome assembly GCA_032191745.1 of Picea mariana. Lineage (NCBI taxonomy): Eukaryota > Viridiplantae > Streptophyta > Pinopsida > Pinales > Pinaceae > Picea > Picea mariana. Next base: position 3,756 of record JASDQU010025373.1, read on the forward strand.
GCCTTTGAAACGACCATGTGCTCTCCCTTAGTTATGAAATGGGTCCCTTGTTATGAAATGAGCCATTGCTTCTTTTCTCTTATTCTTTCAAGTCATAGTCATTGCTTCTTTTCTCTTATTCTTTCAAGTCATAGTCATGGGGGGCTTAGCTATGTAAACAATATATTAACATGTGACTTTATAAAGGGATATTAAAAATAATGAAAAATTAAAGAAATATATTGATGGGTAATAAGGGATGGAGGTTTTTTTTTAATGTTAAGTCTCAATATAGCTATTTGGGTAGGGAGGGTGCTAAGCATTAAAAAAAATATAAAACTTCAAGTGCCTATCTACCCTCCTCCCGTGGTGACTAATATTGAACAACAAAACTCTAGCATAGGAAGAGCTTTAATAGAGGCAGAGGCAGACGATTCAACTGGTTTTCTATGGGTCCTCGGGCTACGTTTTACCCCACATATATGATGTAATCAGATGGTGGTGTATATGATCCCTACTTGTGGAGAAGGGAATCATGTGCTTGGTTGGGAGCATATCATAGGTAGGATTAGTTGGGTGCAGGTAGGTGTGGGTGTGAACAAACCCATTTATTATGGAGGGCTTCGACCCCTTCCATGGATTTTCCAATGAAATAACTTGACCTTTCAGGCAGGACTAAACGTGACCTTTTAGGCATGATTGAACTTTCTCAATTAAGACTTTTGACCTTCCTTAACACTGGCACAAGACCCACCCCTCCTACCCCTTAAATAATTTAGGTAGGTTAAGGCCCAACACAGACCCTTCTCTGTCTTTGTATCTTCCCTTTCTTTCTCACTTTGGGAATGTTGATCCTTTTTTTGATGATAAGATGAGATCTAGCCACTTTCATATCCTTGGTTTTCAGTATGATCATTGATTCAAATACAATTTTTTTTGAGTTTCAATGATCTGTGTTCACACTTGTGGCCAAAGGGCATTCAATCACTTCAGGTGAAGGAAAGGTTCCTTGAGAGAGGATATATCTCATTCCCTATGTTGAGTACACAACACACTCGATCAAAATATGATAATTTTGGGGTACCACTTGCTTTCTTGTCTTTTGACTTGTTCCATTTTGCTAGGTTTTACTTTTTAAAACTACACATGAGTTTTCTTTATGTTCTCTGTTTTTTTTTTGTTTCTACTTTATGGATAAATCTTCAGAAAATACCAAAAAGGAACTTTCTTATTTGCATAAAAAAGTAAAAAGGAAAATAAGTCAAAGGAAGAGCTTGAAACATGCAATTTTCACTAGTGTTGATCAGACCATCGACATTGACCCATATTATATGATATTAATGCATAATATGTCATGTCTTATCGCCAATCCCAATGAAATTTTTTCCAATGAATGAATCATGGTTGTTCGATTATGGGCAAGGATGGATATTGGCCATATAAATCATCAATATGCACCATATCCATTGCTTAGGAATGTATTAAATTTGCATCATTTGCCACATCACCTATCATATCGGCTTGTCACATTACCTAATACCTATTGTACACTGACACATCACTTGTGGCATTTCTTTTTTCCACATCAACAGGTATTATCATCATGACACATCAATATTCCATGCCATCATCTTGTATGGATCTCCCTCTAAACTTATGTTAACAATTAGGTGTATTTGATTATCTCCTATATTGATGATCAGGTCAAGACTTATCATTGAATGTCGTAAGCCACAAAACCTCAAGCTCTTGTTGATGCTAATGAATGGAAATACCACCAAAACACAATCCAAGAAATCATTGATAAAGTTGTTTGTGCATCAAATTAGAAAGCAATAGTTGACTGCATGTATCGAGATGCATTTAATGCTACAATATACATAAGATATCAGTCCCATGATAAGGATGTAATTATTTTCTTTATGTAATTTTCCCTAACTAATATTTCATTAAACCTAAGGAAATGATCTCTATTCTTTTTCTTGCAAATATAATGCTTATCTCGCCATGCAACTTAGAGAGAACTCTTTAACCAATAACGTGCTAGAAATTCATCCATATTATAGGTAAGCATCGTCACTGTCATTGCTGAATAATTGGTCAAATAGGTGTGCTCTGTAATTTCACCATTTTCCTCTATAGAATGATCTATTTTTTAGAAATGTGTGGTTGCTCTAATTTTGGGGTTTTTTGTGTTCCAGATAATATGCTTCCCAGGAAGGCACCCGTTGAAAAATCACCTCAAAATCTAAGGACTGGGTCAGATGAGGTAGAATAGGGTTCCTTCTCTTTTCCACCTCATATAGAGGATACATCCACTTCAAAAGGAATATAACTATCATAAGACTACCTCTTAAAAGAAGTTGTCCACGTAGGTGCCACTATATTGGGATAGGAAACCATGCACAGGAGGTGCAACCACATAGGTACGAATTCCTATGTTGAATGATATTTGTGTTAGATTCAATGACAAAAATTACCCATAGTCAAGTCCCCACAACGATGTTGATATTATAGTTGTGGATGATGAGGTTTTCTAATTCACCAGGTGCTCTAGATTACATTATGTTGTAGCTAGAGCTGTAGCCTTGTCTTTGTGTTGAGTTAATGGAATCGATTGTTAGTCACACAGATTGTAATAATTGTTTAATCAATAATGATAAAGGAGAGTGTATTGTCTCTTTTATTCCATATGATGTTAATATATATTACAAGTTCCATGAATAAGAAGAATATTTGAACAAGGACTTTGTAATGTATTTCGTCCAAAACTATGAAACTGCTAGAATATTATGGAATTTGTGGAAGTAAGATAATAAATTCGTAAATAGGTCATAGAGACAATACCCCATTACAGGCTTAAGAGATCCATACATGTACCCAATGATCATATTATGCAAAATTTATGGATAAATATATTTCTCTCAGTTTTCTTAAGCTTGGTTTCCTTTGGAATATTATGTTGCTATGTGGGGACAATAGTTTAACTGAGGAGCCATTATATTAAAACAACTCAGCATCGGAATTGGACAAGCCCAAAAAACTCAACCAAGTGTTGTCCTTGCATTTCATATGGTTTAATTATTACTTGATACACTATGTGATTATAGTGTTTTTCTAGGATTTTCAGTTAGCTGGCAAATCTCTGAGCCATATGTACATGTGTATTTCAATATGTTATGGAAAAATAAATAAAAAAGATATTATTCTCAAATATGTGACTTCTTCATGTATCAAGTGTATAGTCTCATCCTTGGAAGAAAGTTCCCTAGACTGTCAAAGAATCCTAAGAAAATTATGGCCTGTATTAGAAATTGATATTTGGAGGAGAAGCAGACATACCTCTACATTTTTGGAGCCACCCACCCACCACATCTACGTCCTACTTATGTCCATGAAAGGTTTGTGGTTGGGGAGATTTTCTACCGATCCATAATGTAGAGGTTTAAAGCTACACTACTCAAGGATAAGAATAGAATTTCTATTCCTTTTTATTTTCAAATACGATATTATACAATAAGGGATGTCAAGCATGATAAACTAGAAGGCCATATCTAGTTAGAATATAGGTTCATTACTGGCAAATTTAGGAAACATGACCCTAAGGGTTTATTGTTGATTAAGGTTGGTTGTCATTGATGTCAACCTTGGAAAAAATTCCCATAGCACAAAGGATGAATTCCAAAGTGTTCCCCTTATGGTGAAAGCCCTCACGGGAAGACGCTTTGTAGATTGAGTTATCCTAGAAGTATGGTTAGATAACCCATGCATATTTGTGGAATAATGAGATGAAGGTTAGTGAATTTGTTAGTGAAACTATCCTACATGGATATTGTTTTTCATTCCATTTCCGGTGGTATGTTGAACGTCACATAACTCCTCATGGTTAGAGAGTTATGGCCACAGAAAGTTGGAGAACCCAGGTTTGGGTAATGGACCCAAGTTTGTTTGATGGATAATTGTATGAGTTTTGATATATTTTTAGGTAATACTATTCTATATGGATATTACATGTCATTCCATTTCTAGTGGTATGTGTAATGTCACATAACTCCTCATGGTTTGAGAGTTATGGCCTTACAAAGTTGGAGGACCCTCATATGTCATCTAGAAGCCCCAAAAGGTCAAAGTAGTCAAAGTGGTTTAAGAGATTTTAAAAGGTAAATAATAAAGTGAAGTGATGAGTGTACTATAATTCAAAGCGAATACAAAATAAATTATTTAAATAATAAATTTGATGGAGAAATTAGAAGTGGGTTAACCCTAAAATAAGGAAAGTGGGCAAAGTGACCTGGAAGATGTTTTTAAGGAAGCTACTTGGAGAGTATAAATAAGAGGCAAGGATCTCTCATTTGATATCACACTTGAGAATGTTGAATATCTATAGGTTTCTAAGGTAACCAAAGGATATCCAAGCCGAATTTCAGAAGGAAGGTGAAGAAAAGAAGGATGGAATTCAAGGGAGGATAAATTCTTTTGATGATACTTTCTAAGGTATGTTATTTACAAGTCATCTCACTATTTTTACAATAACTCTTTTTCTAGAATGATTCATACTGTGAAATGGATATTACATTGATGAAACATATCCAAGTATCTGTGGTAAAAAATTCATCTTGTGGGTTGTTGTATTTTTGGAGTTATACTCCGTGAAAAATAGGGTTTGTGGCTAGTCCTGAAACTAGTCTAAAACAAGTGTTTCGAGATAAAACGTCATAAAATCTTCATAACAGAACCAAATTCAATAAGAATAGATTTGTTGGTTATAGTACAATCTTTAGAATTCTATGTAACATTTTCATATCGATTCAACAAATATTCCGTGTGGTGCACACTCTACAAGGTTGCTATCTAGAATAAGCCAAAATTCAGCAAGGTATGCCATTTTTTATATAACTCCTTTTATGAGAGGTTTCAAGTAGTGACACCTGGAGGAATTTCATAAAACACACTGAAGAACATTGTCTATCATTTTCAGATATTTATTCATTACAGGTACATAGTTATGATTATTTCAAGTTAGGGTTGTTGACTAATCCAAAACTTGCCATGTGAGACTAAAGAAAAGTTTGATGAAAATGCTAGTCTCTTGTTGTTAAAGTTAAGGAATGTTTGTAGGTATGTTATCATATACATCAGGTCTATTACATATTTACAAATCATATTTGGATGATGAAATTGATGAGGGATTTTGGTTAAGGTACATGTTGGGTACATCATTGAGACACGTAGTTGATGAGTTGGCACATACATGAGGTGTATGGTTGATGACATTGGTACATATTGATGAGTTATAGTAGGTGACACATGATTGGTACATACTTTGTACATGGTTGGATGAATTTTTTTTATGGTACAGGTTGATTACAGGTTGTTTGGTATAGGTTGGTGCATGGTTGATGCACTTGTTTATGGTACATGTTGATTACAAGTTGAGGTACATGTTGATGCATGGTCCATGTTTATTGGTACATGTTTACAACGGTATATCTCACAGTGATAGTGTGATAGTGGTTCCATCATTCTACTTCTACTTCAGGGCAGTTGGATGAGGCAAGGATAGGTGGTTGTAGCCACCTTTCAGTTGTATCCGAAGAACATAGGGGGTTGTAGCCTCCTTCTAGTTGTAGCTAGAGAATTGTGGATCTTCCCTCAGGTTGTAGCCTAAGAAACTAGGAGGTTGGAGCCTCCCTCCAGTTGCAGCTGGAAAATAAAGGGAGTTGGTGCTTCCAATGAATGTAATTCTTCAGTACATATTAGAAAAAGTATTCCATGGTTTTCTCCCGCTTTGGGTTTCCATGTAGAACACTGGTGTATTATGTATGTTTATGATTTTTTATTTGTTCATTTCTCATTATTGGATAATAATTATACATTGATATAAAACTTGGATTATTTGGTTACAAATTATTATAATTTATCTATTACGAATTCATCGCCCCCTCTTAGTAATCCAAAAACTCGTATCAGAGCAGGTTCCTTCAGAAATCAGTTTAACCATTGAAAGGTAGATCATGGAGAGAAAAAAATTGTATAAAAATGGAATGCCACAGTTTGATGGACATAAGTATTCTTTTTGGAGCATAAGGATGAAGACATATATACAGGCACATGGATTTGAAATTTGACAATCAATTGTAGATGGATACACAACACCAATAGTTCCACCAACAAATGACAAAGCAGTGAAACTTTGTCAGAATAATTCCAAAGCCAGAAATGCACTTTTGACTGGTCTTAGTGAAATAGTATTCACCAAAGTTGCACATTGTAAATCTTCTAAAGAGATTTGGGACAAGCTTGAAAATATTTATGAAGGAGATTCAAAATTCAAAGCAACAAAACTTAAAACTTACAGAGGTCATTTCGAATAACTAAAGATGAAGGAAGATGAGAATATTGAATCCTACTTCTTACGAGTCGATGAAATAGTGAATGCAATCATAGGATTGGGAAAAGAAATCAAAGAATCTATAATTGTTCAGCAGGTACTAAGATCTCTTCCTATGAGATTTGACCCTGAGATATAATCACTAGAAGAAAGATCACATCTAAACTCGATAAGCATGGATGCACTACATGGAATATTCATAGAATATGAAATGAGAATTGAACAAGAAAATCCAGATGTAAAAGAAGTAACCTTCAAAGCATCCAAAATATCAAAGAAAAAGGAAAAGCAACAAGAAGAACATAGAAACAACAGTGATTTCTCAAAAGATGATGAAGAAGTGGCCAACTTTGTCAAAGGACTGAACAAGGGAACCAACGTTAGGTATAGAGGTAAGCTTCCTTTAGTTTGTTTTAATTTTGATGGTATTGTTCATTTTGCTAACAAATGTCTTCATAAGAAAAAGAGAAATGATGAAGGTTACTCAAAAGGAAAACAAACATATAAAGGAAAAATAACTAAAAATAAAGTTTTCAAGAAAAGATTATGCACCAAAGAAAACATCTCATCATCAGATGAAGATGAAGTCAGTGATAGTGAGACATGAAGAGTTCTATTCATGGTAGTAGGAGAATCTGATAAAGAATACTTCGAAGAAGAATATGAATAAGTTGAAGAAGCATATGAAGAAGTCGAAGAAGAAATTGAAGAGGCAGAAGATGATTACTGAAAAGAATTGATGTCTTCCATAGAAGTTATCAGAAGAGAAAATAAGAAAAATAAGAAACTACAAGAGGAACTAGACAAGAAAGAAGATACTCAAGAACTAGAACAAATGATCACAAATTTGAAGGTTCAAATAGAAGAAGATAAAATAATTGAAGAAGCACTTAAAGAACAACTAAAAGAAAATGACAGGAACATTGAAAATTTGGAAGCAGAGATTGTCACATTAAAAAAGGATATTCAAAAGACAAATATGCATAATAGCTCAAAAGTTTTGGATGACATTATCAACAGTCAAAAATATCATCTTGATAAGTCTGGACTTGGATACAATCAGACAAAAAATGGATTAAGCTCCAAAACAACATAGCAATAAACATATCCGAAAAGATATGCAGAAACAATCAAAGGGGATAGGAAGATATACATGGAAGATTACAGGGACAGTCCTCCACCGAGAAGATTCAGATTTCATAATCAACAATAGACATATAGGCCTCAAGAAGAAGAAGGATTCATAAGAGCACCTCCTTTCAGAAGATCTTCAACTCCCAGGTATCAAACTATATTTTTTGGTTTATGTTATGCATGTAATAATTTTGGACATAAAGCTGTGAATTGTAGAGAGAACAACAGGAACATAAACAACTTTGAAAGTCATACACAAAAGGGTTATCTAGGAATGCCTAATGAAACAGAGAGAAGAAGTTACAACATGTTTGAATCTTTGACCACTGAAGTGGAATGTTACAAATGTAACAACTTTGGACACATGGCCAAAGATTGTAGAATGACAGTCCCTCCTAGAAAACCACAATAGAATAACAACAGTCACAGATTGGAATCTTAGAAAAGGATGTGGATAAGAAAGCATAATTAGTATAGCAATGAGGAATGCACACTCGCTCTACAAGCTAAATAGAAGAAATGTGGTTTGTATGTTGACAATGGTTGTTCAAAACACATGACAGGTGATAGAGACAGGTTTCTTACATTAAGAAAGGAAAGAGATGGATCAGTCTCCTTTGGAAATGATGATTCAACTAAAATCATTGAAAAATACACAGTCAGAATTAGGAACAAGAATACAAAGACAGAAAATGTTCTACTAGTAGAATATATGGAATATAATATTCTAAGTGTGAGTCAAATGTGTGATCAAGGTCATAAAGTTACTTTCGATTCACAAAAGTGCGAGATAAGAAAAGAAGGTTCAGAAAAATTGATTCCTACAGTTGCAATAACTTCAAAAGTGAATTTGGAAATGAAAAGTGTTGTCTAGGAAAGGAATATGAAAGTTGGCTATGCCATAGAAGAATGGGTCACATACATTTTGATAACGTTGTCAAAGTCAGCAAAAGAGAAGCAGTCAGAGAAATGCCCCAAATCACGAAACCAACCAACACTTTATGCAAGCAATGTGAACAAGGAAAGAAAACAAAGACCAGGTTCAAATCAAAGGAATATTCAATGACAAGACCACTGAAAATTGTGCACACTGATCTAGTTGGACCAACTACAACAAAGGGTTTGAAAGGTGAGAAATACATTATGTTGTTAGTTGATGATTATACAAGAATGATTACAGTTTTCTTTCTCAAGAATAAGTCAGAAGCTTTTGAAAACTTTAATATCTACAAGGAAATGATTGAAAATGAATTGGATTAAAAAATCAAATGCTTAAGATCTGATAATGGAGGAGATGTGTCTTCAAAGGAATTTATGGACTACCGCAACAATCATGGAATAAAAATACAATTCTTCGTTGCTAGGAAACAACAACAGAATGAAGTTGTTGAAAGAAAGAACATGATAGTACAGAAAATGACTCAAACAATGCTAATGGATTCTAAATTGATAGATATATTTTGGACACGGGAAGTGCATACAATAGTTCACATTCAAAATAGAGTAATGCTCAGAAACAACACTGACAAAACTCCCTATGAGTTATGGAAAGGAAGACCAACAAATGTGAAGCACTTCAGAGTTTTGGAAGCAAATGCTACATCAAAAGAGAAGATGACAGAATGGGAAAGTTTCACTCTCGTGTGGACAAAGGAGTACTTGTTGGTTACTCAAGTACAAGTAAAGCATACAAGTGTTACAATATGAGATTGAACAAAGTTGTGCAAAGTATGAACATAACAATTGATGAAACAGGAAGACCATAATCAAAGGAAGAAGAAAATGAATCAATGGAACAACCTTTCGAAAAGAAGAAGAAGATGAAAAATAAGTAGAAGAGGAGGATGAAAAGAATCTGAGAGAAACAAAAGATCAAGTTCAACAAGTATCTCCAAAGATACCTAGCAGATGAGTAAAAAAGAATCATCCCTCAAATTAGATTATCAGAAAAAAATATGCAGGGGTTGAGACTAGAAGAAGAATCTGTTCACTAGAACAAACAATCCTAGCACTCTTATCTACAGTTGAACCAAACTATTGTGAAAAATACAACAAGGATGAATTTTTAAATAGGGCCATGGATGAAGAATTGGATCAAATAGAGAAAAGTGACACTTGGGAATTGGTTTCAAGACCAAAGAACAAGAATGTGATCGACACAAAATGGGTTTTCAGAAATAAATTGAATGAAGATGGACAGGTTACAAGGAACAAATCTAGATTGGTATGGAAAGGATATGCAAAGATTGAAGGAATCAACTTTGAAGAGACATTTGCCCCAATTTCCAAAATGGAAGAAATTCATTTGCTTTTAGCTTATGCACGCTCCAAAAATATTAAATTGTATCAGATGGACATAAAATCATCTTTTTTGAATGGGGAACTTGAAGAAGAAGTCTACATTGAACAACAAGAAGGATTTCAATTGTCAGAGAACATAGATTATGTGTGAAAATTAAATAAGACTTTGTATGGTCTAAAACAGGCTCCTAGATCATGGTACTCTATACTGGATAAGTATCTACAACAGGAAAGGTTCAGAAAAGAAAGTGCATACAAAAACCTCTACATCAAGATGAGTCAAGGTAATATTTTATTAATTGAAGTTTATGTTGATGATATTATTTTGGGTAGTGATGATGACAGGTTAAGACATAAATTTGCAAAGGATATGCAGAATGAATTTGAAATGTCATTACTTGAAGAACTATCCTTCTTTCTGTAACTTTAGATACATCAAAGTAACCAAGGAATTTTTATTTCTCAAACCAGGTATATCAGAGAAATGCTAAAGAGGTTCAGAATGGAAGATTGCAAACAAGTTATCACTCCCATGCAAACAAATTGCAAGTTGAGCAAAGATGATGATTCATAGTCTACAGATCAGAGGCAATACATGTCAGTGATTGGTAGGGCCTACAATATGTGATAACATCTAGACCAGATGTAATACAGGCAGTTGGACAAGTGGAATGATTTCAAGTAGCACCAAAGGAATCAAATGTATTAGAAGTGAAGAGGATTTTCCGATATATCAATTGAACAAAAGATTTTGGATTATGGTATCCAAAAGGAAATGATCTATCGCTTATTGCCTATATAGATGCATATTAGGAAGGTTGTATTGATGACCAATGAAGCACCAATGGAGCAACATTCTACTTGGGTGAGTTTCTAGTATCATGGCTAAGAAAGAAACAATTGTTTGTATCTTTATCTACAAACGAGGCAGAGTATATTGCAACAACATCATGTTGTACACAGGTTCTTTGGATGAAACAAACTCTGATAGATATACAAGTTGAGACTAATGAGCCCATTCCAATCTATTTTGATAATAGAAGCACCATCATTATCTCAAAGAACTCGATGATGCACTCCAAGATGAAGCACATTCTAATCAAGTATGAATTTCTACGGGAGCAGGTTGCAGAAAAGAACATCAGAATTGAGTATGTGGGCACAAAGAAACAAGTGGTAGGCATCTTTAAAAAACCACTTCCACAGGAAGCCTTTGAGTATCTTCTCCAGAGACTCGGATATATTTCTACTCCAAAATGAATTCTTTTGAATGATTATCTTATATGTCTTATATGTTCACGAGGAATAACCATAACAAGGACAATTCATTCAAGGGGAGTAACCTCAGATGGAAATATACCTTTTACATTGATGACAAAGGGGGAGAGATTCATCAGATGTAGAGGAAAGAGGCATGTTTCCAGGGGGAGCATGAGTGATATGACTTCAGTATTGCATGACATAATTTCAGTTTTGCATCAGAGTGTTTCCATCAATGCATCAGAGTGTTTGCATCAGGTTGTCATTGATTTCAACCCTTGAAGAAATCTTGATAGCACAAAGGATGAACTCTAAAGTTGTCCCCTTAGGGTGAAAGCCCTCATGGGAAGACTCTTAGAAGATTGAGTTATCCTAGAAGTCTAGTTAGATAACCCATCATTATTTCTGGAATAATGAGATGAAGTTTAGTGAATTTGTCAGTGAAACTATTCTATATGGATAGTTCGTTTCATTCCATTTCCGGTGGTATGTGGAATGTCACATAACTCCTCACGGTTACAAAGTTATGGCCATAAGAAGTTGGAGAACCCAATTTTGTTTGATCAATAATGGTATGAGTTTTCATGTATTTGTAGGTAATAATATTCTATATGGATAGTACATGTAATTCCATTTCTGGTAGTATGTGGAACACCACATAACTCCTCACTGTGTGAGAGTTATGGCCTTACGAAGTTGGAGGACCCTCATATGTCATCTAGAAGCCCCAAAAGTTCAAATTAGTCAAAGTCGTTTAAGAGATTTTAGAAGGTAAATAATAAAGTGAAGTGATGAATGTACTATAATTCAAATTTAATACAAAATAAANAAATTTAATGGAGAAATTAGAAGTGGGTTAACCCTAAAATAAGGAAAAAGGGCAAAGTGACCTAGAAGCTGTTTTTAAAGAAGCTACTTGGAGAGTATAAATAAGAGGCAAGGCTCTCTCATTTGAGATCACACTTGATAATTTTGAATATCTATAGGTGTCTGAGGTAACAAAAGGATATCTAATCCAAATTTCAGAAGGAAGGTGAAGCAAAGAAGGCCAGAATTCAAGGGAGGATAAATTCTTTTGATGATGTTGTCTAAGGTATGTTATTTACAGGTCATCTCACCATTTTCGCAATAACTTGTTTTCTAGAATCATTCAGACCGTGAAATTGCTATTCCATTGAGGAAACCTATCCAAGTATCTATGGTAAAATATTTAGCTTGTGGCTCATTATATTTTTGGAGTTACACTCCGTGGAAAATAAGGTTTGTGGCTAGTCCCGAAACTAATCTAAAACAAGTATTTCGGGAGAAAACATCATAACTTCTTCATAAAAGACCCTAATTCAGTAATACGAAATGTGTTGGTTATATTATGGTATGTATTATGCTTTGTAATATTTTCATATCAATTCAACAAATATTCTGTGTGGGGAATTCTCTACAAGGTCGCTCTCTAGAATAAGCCAGAATTCAACAAGGTATGCCATTTTTTCTATAACTACTTTTCTAAGAGGTTTCAGGAAGTAATACCTAGAGGAATTGCATAAAAAACACTTAACAACATTGTGTATCAATTTCAGTTCTTTATTCATTCCATGTACATAGTTATTATTATTTCAAGTTAGGGTTGTTGGCTAATCCAAAACTAGTCATGTGAGACTAAATAAAAGTTTGATGAAAATGTTAGTCTCTTGTTGTTAAAGTTAAGAAAGTTTTGCAGGTATGTGATCATATACACCATATCTACTACCTAATTACAAATCATATTTGGATGATGAAATTGATGAGGGATTTTGGTTAAGGTACATGTTGGGTACATGGTTGCGACAAGTAGTTGATTATTTGGCACATACATGAGTTGTATAGTTGATGATTTTGGTACATATTGATGAGTCATATTAGGTGACACATGATTGGTATATACTTGTTACATGGTTGGATGCACTTGTTTATGGTACAAGTTGATTACAGGTTGGTTGGTACAGGTTGGTGCATGGTTGATGCACTTGTTTATGGTACAAGTTGATTATAGGTTGAGGTACAGGTTGATTCCTGGTTGATGCATGGTTCATGCTTATTGGTACATGTTAACAACAAAATATCTCACAGTGATAGTGTGATAGTGGTTCCATCATTCTACTTCTACTTCAAGGCGATTCGACGGGGCAAGGACAGGTGGTTGTAACCAGAGAAAATGGGGGGTTGTATCCTCCTTCTAGTTGTAACCATAGAATTGGGGAGTTGGAGCTTCCATTAGGTTGTAGCCTGAGAAACTAGGAGGTTGGAGCCTCCTTCCATTTGCAGCTGGACAACAAAGCATGTAATTCTTCAAGCCATATAAGAAAAACATTATGTTGTTTTCTCCCTCTTTCGATTTCCACGTAAAACACTAGTGTTGAGGAAAATATATGAAATGATCTTACTCAAGCATTTTCAAACTTTACTTGGCTAAAGAAAAGTAGACTGAAATATCACCCTATGTTTATACCTAAGAAAAATAACATCCTAACTCACAAGTATTAATTAGGAGTGGTTAGGCTAGTCTTTTATCAACAAAAAGATTGTTGTAAATTCATTTTTTTATGTAATTTTATGAATATAATAGTTGTGGAAATAAATGTAAGAACAAAAGTAAAGACACCAACATGATAATCAAGACAGTTGAGACATAAATCAATCCTTTATTTCATTCCAATTCACCAAAGAGTCATTTTCTTTACAAAATCCCATACATAAATTGTTAAGAACCAAATATCAATATAGCATAGAAAAACCTCAGAATAAGTACCCAACGCCTTGAACAAGAGATAATTTAAGATAATAAGCCTCTTCAAGGGGGAAAACTCCTTTTACCCCACATAAATGTTCAAGTACAAGATGATTCCAAATGAAAATGTCTCCTTGGTATATATAGGAGACTGGGAGGTATAATTACAACTAATGGAATAAAGCCAACATAAATAAAATAACATTACTAATGTAATATGCCCCAATTAAGGGGTAATGAGCCAATATTAGTGATTAACATGCCCTTCCCATTGAGACAAGTGTTGTCCGCAACGCTTGAGTAACTCTAGATGCTTATGTATAAAAGACTCATCTTCCCAAGTGGAATCTTCAGTCGGTAGTTTCCTCCATTTAATGAGATACTCTGAAATGGATCTATTACTTAGCTGGCGAATTATTGTGTCAGTGATGGATGCAGGCTCCAATGTGATTTTTCCTTCCTTGTCAAGTTCTGACAATATAGTTTGAAATGGGATTTTGTCACCTATAACCTTATTTAATCATGAAACATGGAAAACTGGGTATACTCATGAAGATACAGACAACTCCAATTTGTATGCCACAATACCAATCTTTTGCAACACCTTATAAGGGCCATAGTACTTTGGTGGTAATTTTTTTAGCCTTCTTGGATTCCTTGAGGGACATATGTTTGTATGGTTGTACTCTTAAAAACACCCAATCCCCTACTTCAAAACTTCTTTCACTATGATGTTGATCTGCTTGTAGTTTCATGTGATTATGTGCCATGGTTAGGTTGTCCTTTAAGATTTGGAGAAATTGTTGTTGATGCTCAATGTGATATTCCACTACTTGAACCTTAGAATTTTATTTTAGAGAAGAAGTGATGGAAGGAGGGTGGTATCCATAGAGTGCCATAAATGGTGTTATTTTTGTTGCAGTATGAAAGGAAGTGTTATACCACCATTCTGCCAAGGGTAACCATTTGAACCATTGTGTTTGTTTATGAGAGACAAAGCAACGAAGGTATCCTTATGGAAATTTGTTCACTATGTCAGTTTCTCCATCAGATTGAGGATGATAGGATGAGCTATGAGACAATTGAGTACCCAAACAAGAAAACAATTCTGTCCAAAAATGTCCAGTGAAGATGGGATCTCTGTCACTTACAATAATCTTTGGGCTACCATGTAGCTTTTGAATTGTCTCCATGAATGTAGTGGCAACTGTACTTGCTTTGAAGGGATGAGAGAGTGCACAAAAGTGTGCGTACTTGGTCAATATATCAACAATCACCATGATGCCACTCTTTCCTTTAGACTTCAGTAACCCTGTGATGAAATCCATGGAAACCTCCTCCCAACGCTGACTTGGTATGGCTAATGGTTGTAAAACACCCTAGGTCTTAATTGTTTCCACCTTATTTTTTTGGCAAACCAAACATTCTGCCACAAACCTTTGAACATAAGTTTTAAGGCCATCCCAAAAAAAGTCCTTCTTGACTCTATGGTAGGTTTTCAAAAATCCCGAGTGCCCTCCTATTAGAGAGGTGTGCAATTCCAATAGTACCTTAGTGAATCATAAGCGATCTTTGTACCATAGTGAATCATTTTTTCATCTAAATGTATCTGATGCACTGGAATGCTATTTCAACTTTTGAATGAGAGTCCACACATTTTCGTCATTCTTCCATTCATCCCTTGCTTATATTATCCAATTAGGTTGGATGATTGAGATAGCACAAAGAAATGCGTCAACATGTTCATCCTTTCTTGAGAGTGAATCTGCCACAAAATTTTTCTTTCCCTTTTTATAGACGATTTCAAAATCATAACCCAATATCTTGGTTACCCGTTTTTGTTGTTCTTCTAAAGATAATATTTGTTCCAAGAAGTATTTAAGACTATCATGATCTGTTTTGACCTTGAAGTGCCTACCTATTAGGTAAGGATGACATTTCTTCAATGCATGTAGTATTTCCAACATTTCCTTCTCATAAATGGGTTTGTGTAAGTTATTTCCCTTGAGTGGCCGACTTTCAAAAGCCAGGGAACTTCCTTCTTGCATTAGGACATCAACAATTCCATTTCCCGAGGCGTCACATTCAACAATAACAGTTTTTGTGAAGTCTGGAGTGGTCAAGATAGGATCTTTGCACATCACCTCTTTAAGTTGTTAAAAATATTTAGTTGCCTCTGGAGTCCATGAAAATGCATTCTTCTTAGTTAGTGTCATTAAAGGTGTTGCTATTCTTCCATAGTGTCAAACAAACTTGCAGTAGTAACCTGTCAAACCAAAAAATCCTCTAAGATTCTTCAATGTTTTTGGAATCGGCCAGTCCATCATGGCCTTAATNGTTGCCTCTGGAATCCATGAAAATGCATCCTTCTTAGTTAGTGTCATTAAAGGTGCTGCTATTCTTCCATAGTTCTGAACAAACTTGCGATAGCAACCTGTCAAACCAAAAAATCCTCTAAGATTCTTCAATGTTTTTGGAATCGGCCAGTCCATCATGGCCTTAATCTTGTTAGGGTCTACCTTGACACCTTCATGAGATACAATATGACCCAAATACTCTACCTCCTTTACTCCAAAGAAAAATTTAGATGGTTTGGCATATAGTTGTTGCTCCTTTAGTAGTTGTAGCACCTTGTCAACATGTCACACATGGTCCTCCCGAGAGTTGCTATAGATTAGTATATCATCAAAAAATACTAACACAAAGTTTCAAAGGAAGGGCTTAAAAATGAAATTCATCAACCCTT
>JASDQU010025373.1:20640-35797 GCA_032191745.1 Picea mariana
AATGTAACTTGCAGGAAAAGAGGGTTCCTGGTTCGAGTGGGAGAAATGTTGGAAGATGAAAAGTTTAGGGTCGAGAAATTTAATGGCCAAAACTACCAGTTATGGAAGATGCAGATGGAAGACTATTTATATCAGAAGGATCTATTCCTACCATTGGGAGGAATCGAAAAGGAGGTGGTGGCTACGAAGGACGAAGAATGGGAGATTCTTAACAGAAAGGCTCTAAGAACGATACGGATAAGACTGGTAGCATCGGTGGCTTTCAATATTTCGAAAGAAAATACAATGAAGGGTTTGATGGACACATTGGCCAAATTGTGTGAAAAACCCTCAGCATCCAATAAGGTATTTCTAATGAAGAGATTATTTAATATGAAGATGTCGGAAGGTGGGTCTGTTGCAGATCATTTAAATGATTTTAATACGATTTCTAATCAACTAAGTTCTGTATAAGTGGTCTTTGATGATGAGGCCAGGTCTCTTCTAATCTTCTTCTCATTGCCAGAAGGCTAGAATGGCTTGGTCATGGCTGTAAGTAACTCTGTCTCTGGTTCAAATAATTTAAAATTTGATGATGTTGTTGGTGTTATCCTTAGTGAGAAAATGCGATGGAAAAGCACAGGTGAGACATCAGGAAATGCGTTGAACATGGAGAATAGGGGAAGACAAAACAATAGAGGAAAGGGTTTCGGGAATCATGGGAATTATAGGAAGGGTAGATCCAAATCCAGACTTGGAAATATAGAGTGCTTGAATTGTGGGAAGAAAGGACATATGAAGAAAGACAATAGGAAAGAAATAAGGAAGAAAATGTAACAGGTGATGTGTTACAAGATGCTTTGATTCTTTCTGTAGATAATATTTTTGAGTCTTGGGTAGTAGATTCAGGGACTTCACTTCATGCCACACCCCATAGGAAATATTTTCTAGATTATGTTCAAGGTGGTTTTGGACAGGTTCATTTGGGTGACGATGCATCATGTAAAATTGTTGGAATCAGAAAGATAAAAATAAAGCAATGCAATGGAAACCAATGTTTGTTGAAAGAGGTAAGACATGTTCTATGTTTAAGGAAAAGTCTAATTTCAACAGGGCAATTGGCAAGTGAAGGTTGTATATCCATATTTACAGATAAGACGTGGAAGGTCATCAAAGGATCATTGGTGATAGCGAAAGGNCTATCTCTTTAGCTCCTATGGGAGTGGATACAACACTGTGGCATCATAGGCTTGGACACATGAGTGAGAAGGGGATGTAGATACTTCACAAAATAAATTTTTTTCCAGATCTTAAACAAATTGATTTGGACTTCTGTGAGCATTGTGTTTATGGAAAATAGAAGAGAGACAGATTTCTTAGAGTCGGAAAATAAAAGACGAGTGAAATGTTAGAGCTTGTGCATACAAATGTATGGGGACCAGCTCAGGTATCATCTCTTGGTGGGTCTCATTATTATGTTACTTTTAATTTCGATTGAGTGGTAGGTTTATCGATTACCAATCTGTCTGGATAAGGAGGCACCTTCGTAATATGTGAAAGTTCATTTTGGGGAAGCTTGGGTTCTTGGTTCTTTGGGATAATAACATCTTCCCACCTAGTGTCATCCATGGGTTGTTTGGTGGTCTCTTATTCTTATTCTTCCTAGATGACTACTGAAGGTCTATGCCTATCCAAAATTTTTCCCGATCTTAGTTGAATTTCCTGTAATGGAACATGAGTGATAACATATGTCAGGAAGGCCTGCATCTCAACATTGTGAAGAGGTTGAAGGGGATTATTATTGGTATTGGGCACTAGTTGTGCTAGTAATAGTGTCGGTCTTAGGGATATTTCATTATGATATTGTAGTGGTTGTTTTTTTGGAATAGGAGGTAAAGGTGGTGGAACAAAACCTGGAAGAAGTTGTGGAGTGTTAAATGGGAACTGAGGATAAGGATGGTTGGACATAGGGATAGTTGGAGATTGAGGTTTTCCTTGGTTATGTCCTCCTCTCCATCCTTGAAACCAAGGATGTTGGTACTGAGTAGACTAGTTTTTCCAACCTGGTGAGCTCCACTGTTGTTGTTGTTGATAATAGGGTGGAACTTGAGATTGTAGATCTGGGTATGTGGGTTGGTTCCTAGGCTGCCATGTCCTCCTAGGTGCATAAGAGGACTCCCTAGGATCCCCACTACTATAGATGGATAATAAACTAGGCAATGATGGACATTTTTCAATTGAGTGGTATTCCATGTAGAAGCCACAAACTAAAATGTTATCTAATGGGCATTCCCTTGATGAATGCTTCCTCCTGCATCTTGGGAAATATATGCTCATTGCATCATTTTCATCCTCCTGTTTATTTTTAATTTTAAGGGTGTCCAACTGGGAACCTATTGTGCTTAAGATATCTATCTTGAAGTTTTCTAAAAGGTTCCCTATCTCTTCTCTTGTGATACCACCTAAAATAACTGGTTTTATGCTTCTATTCTAAGGGTCCCAGACATTCTTTCCTGTTTTGGCTCTAATCCTTGAGTAATTTTTACACATTTCACATATTTTGGAAAATGGTTTATGGGAGATGTCACCTGATGCCATCAGATTAATAATCTCTAGATATTCTTCTAAAATTCCCTTAAGGAAAAGAGCCCTAACTACATCTTCTGGAAGGTCATGGTATTTAAATATGTCATTATGAGACTCTCTGGTCTTGTAGTAGTCTTGATACTTCTTAAGAAATATGTCTTTCATGGCTTCCCAAGACCTAATACTATATTCTCCCAACCCCATGAACCATCTTAGAGTAGAGTCTTTGAGTGTGGCAGGAAAGCGTTTTAGTTTATGGGAATCTTGCATGTAGTTGTAGCTCCTACACAAGAAGTTGAATTCAAATAGGAAGGTGTCTGGATCTTCACTTTTTTAACCATAAAAGGTAGGCAGTGCCAAGAGAGGAATATTCTTCATGTTGAAATTTGGGGTAGTGTCCTAAATTGGAAACCCGAAGTTAGTCTGGGTTTGGTTTCCAGTTTGTCCTTCCTCCCCGTATCTTACATTGTTATGGTCCTCCTAATCATCCATATTAGCATGGTTTCCAAAAAGATAGTACCTAGGTGGTTTTATATTTGAAGAGAACAAGGTTTCCCTTTGATGGAAAGGTCTTCCTATTGATTGGATATCTGGGACTCTACTCGAGTCGGTTGAGATTACTGGTGCCAAAAATTTTGTGTAAGTTTGAGAGATAATTACATTGCCTGAAATACCAAACAAAATATTCACTTGTTCAGGGTCTATGATATCCTCAAAGTTAGGATCTCCTCATGGTGGTGTCAAAACAAAGGTTGTATTATTTGGTTCTGCGGAAGGCTCAAGTGGTCTTACCTCCTGTCCCAATATGATTCATGCTTCAATTTATTGTTCTATAGTGTTCCCTATGTTAGTCTCTTCAGAGACTACCTTTTCTCTTTGAGTCGAGCTAGCTCATGTTTTTCAGTATCGATCTATGGAGCTTATGAGTGGAATGTTCCTTCCCTTGAAAAGATCATAAGGAACCTTGGTTGAAAGGTCTGATTTAGACTTAATGTATCACCCTTTTGCGTATCTAGGTATATTCATGAAAGTAAACAAAAACAAGAAGAAAAATCTACCATTGGGTTTATAGGTCTATTCATGAAAGTAAACAAAAACAAAAGGAAAAAAAAATACCATTGGGTTTGGGGGAGCCTGCTAAGGTCTATGAAAACTCAAATATAGTGTTGATGGTTGTGTGAATGTCTCTGGTGTCTTATAATATCACGATGGCACTTAACAATGAAAGATAATTCAAGAGGGATAAACTTTATATTGACTTCAATAGCAAAGTGAAAAGTGTGAATTAGGTAATCCAGTGAGAACTTATCCATTATGAAAACAATCATCAATTATCCTGCATATCCATGTGATTATTACTAATGCATCAATCATCAACAATTATAAAGAGATTATGCTATGAAATTCAATTGCAATCTATACTACGTAAGAAAACTCACAACTAAATTCAATCATTAACTACAAATTAAAATTGCAACCTAAATCAAAGAAAGGAATTTAATGAAGTAAACTAAATTAGTTATATCTTAACAATTCAAATTGCAAAAAAGGAAATGCTTATAAACATAAATTAAACATTGTTCTAGCATATGGCAATTAAAGTAATGAGTGAATTAATTAACAACTAGTTAAGCAAAGACTAAATAACAATTGAATAAGAAATCTACAATTAAAAANGTTCTAGCATATGGCAATTAAACTAATGAGTGAATTAATTGACAACTAGTTAAGCAAAGACTAAATAACAATTGAATAAGAAATCTACAATTAAAAACTAAAGATAACACTATCCATCCATCGAAGCCTTGTTAAAGAAAACATGAAATAAAATTATGTTCTAAAACTATGTTTTAACTTCTATTTTAAACTTGATTTTAAACTTTGTTTTAGCATAAAAACAGTCTAATCTACCATCTAATTACATATGGGGTTAGTGTCTAAATCTGTAAACTTGCTTCCACTAGCTACAAATTCAATACATATTGAGAAGATTTTTCATAACAACTTGCAGAACTAAATTAAAACAATTAAATCATAAACAACAAATTAAATAACAAAGAAGTAAAATAAAATTTCATGTACAGGAAATAAAACAAAAAGACATTTATGCTATGTAATTCATAAACAAAATGATGGAACAATTACCTAGTCTACTAGTGGGCCCCCAAGGAAGTTGTGGTCACTCTTCAAATGCATACCACGATCTTCAACAACATAAATTACCCATTAAAACTAAAAATGCAGTCTTACACAATTCTAGCAAAATGAAAATGGTAAACCAGAGGAAAATTGTCTTTTCTCTCTAATACATGGCTTCCTGAACTTCTTAACTATTGTATGACCACCACGGTGGTAGATATAATCTTTACAGACTAAGAGGTCGACTAATGGAGGGTCGAACCTCTTCTAAAAATAACAAATTACATTAATGATGCCCTAACCATCGAAATGAAGTGAGCCAATAATCGCTCAACTTAACAACTCAAACCGAGATGTCAAGAGTTCAGTAGCTGGAGGGGGAAAGCACGAGAAAGATGCATGTTCCTTATTCTCCCATCATAATAATGTTGCAGCAACCAAGATCACAAGAAGAAAGACCATGCACAAGAACACAAGAAGTATCCTGGGAAGCCCTTCTCAACAAGGGAAGAAAACCCAACCAAATTCTTTGCTATATTCTTTAAGAGAAATACCTCAACCAAGATAAACTCTAGCACACAAGAGAGTGCTTCAAACCCTATAACTGTATCACCCAAGAGAGGTGCACACCTTTTACCAAGTAGATGTGTTTTTTGAAATTTCCAAACTCACAAGGAAGATGTGATTCCACAATGGGGAATCATCCCTTACTTATTTTAGACATGTCCAATCAACAAAGGCGTCTATTGGATCAACATGACTAATCTCTCTAAGTCACTATATAATCTTTTATTACTATTATTACTATTATTATTATTATTATTATTATTGACCATATTAATTATCATTTACATTTATTATTAATTACATTAAGGTGGGGCCGACTTGTACCCTTTTCATAAAAATTAGGGTTACAGGTAGGTCTGACTCTTGAACAACATATAACAAAGGATTTGATAACACTTTCGGAGACGTCGCACCTCCTTCCATGGTACCACTTTGCGAACCTCTGTGGCGTCCTATATTCGAGATCACCGCATGGACACGTTAAAGTTTTAAATAATGCTAGGTTATTACTCAAGGGTTTACTGCAGTGGAAATCATAGCGATCCAAAGTCGTAGGGTTGAACTCACTCTCAGAACATATGTAATGAACCCGTTTTTATGACTACAAGCGACTCAACGCAAAAGAAAAATATTTTTTTTCTTTTTTTTTTAAGCAGGAAGGTTACAACGACAACAGTTAAACCACACAACTTGACGATGAAAAAAATGCACACAGATCAAGAAACAAACTTGTATGGCCTAGCATACTACCATATCATGCAACTGGACAAAACATTTGATAATCAATTAGATGAACAAAACGACTACCCGCCTAATACAAGAAAGACAATGCCTACAAGCTAAAGGACAACATCAACAACCTCGACACAATGGCTTCGAAAACCAATAACTAGAACCATCTACTGTGAGAAAAACTATTCACATTAAGGCATTACATAACCATGTACCAACATCAATTACAATGAATAATACACCCACATCGAGAATCACAAGATTCTAGCCAGGTTATCATTTGCATCTATAAATCAGGGCACACGATGATCCCCTCATCATGAATCATGTCATCACAAGGCGATAGGCATGACAATAACCATGGTGCAACATAACATAACTAGAACTTTAACCCAAGCAAAATCCCTTGTTCTAGGAGACTGAAGTATCTCTCAATAAATATACGAAGACAATGCCCAAGCACCCAATCAACAAGTCACTTAGACGAGAGGTGACATCAATCAAGTTAAATTGTGCAACTAACTGAAGGATTTATTGTTTTCCTACAAGGAAATCATCTTTGGTGTAAGAATTATGACCAACCACCATTTACAATTCAACCTAAGGCACAAGGTAGATAGTAACCAATTAAATATTAAACTATTAATCAATTTAGATAATAAAACTATTCAACCCTCAGCCATTCATCTTGTGCAATCCATTAAACTATTACACAAATAAACCATAAACCATTAACTTTTAATCATTATGACTAAGTGCAAATGAGTGACCTATTACCATTGCAATTAATCAAAAATATATTACCATTGCAACAATTAATCTATTGTGGCAAAATTTAAGGGACTAATATATAGGACTGATAAATAAACATTTGCTATATAAAAACAATTAATCTATTGGATGCAAAAGTCATAATACTGATATATAAAAAAATTGACATATAAAAAAAATTAATCTATTTTTATTCTGGAGAAGATTCCACTTGATCTATGCTTGCAATATGTCTGATTCTGCATTCCAAACGTTTTATTTAGGAGAAAAATTATTCACGATCTATGGATGTAAGAGCCACATTTTTGCATTCCTGAAAACGTTTTAATTAGGAGAAAATTCATTCATAATATGTGGATGTAAGAGCCACGTTTTTCATTCTTGAAAACGTTTTAATTAAGAAACAATTCAGTCATGATCTGTGGATGTAAGAGCCACGATTTCATATTCCTGAAAATGTTTTATTTAAGAGAAAATTCATTCATGATCTGTGGATGTAAGAGCCACGTTTTTGCATTCCTGAAAACGTTTTAATTAACAGAATATTCATTCATGATCTGTGAATGTAAGAGCCACGTTTTTGAATTCTTAAAACTATTTTAATTAAGAGAAAATCCATTCATGATCTGTGGATGTAAGAACCACATTTTTGAATTCCTGAAAACATTTTAACTAAGAGAAACTTCATTCATGATTTGTGGATGTAAGAGCCATGTTTTTTCATTACTGAAAATGTTTGATTTAAGAGAAAATTCATTCAGGATTTGTGGATGTAAGAGACATGTTTTTTCATTCATGAAAATGTTTTAATTAAAAGAAAATTTATTCATGATATCTGTATGTAAGAGCCATGTTTTTGCATTCTTGAAAACATTTCAATTAATACAAAATTCATTCATGATCTGTGGATGTAAGAGCCACAATTTTGAATTCCTGAAAACATTTTAATTAAGAGAAAATTCTTTCATGATCTGTGGATGTAAGAGGCATGTTTTTGCATTCCTGAAAACATTTTAATTAAGAGAAAGTTCATTCACAAGAAGGTGTAAATATTAATGATTTAGCAACGAATCAATCAAAGACGCAAAGATACTCATTCACAAAAACGCAAGGATTAATCATCTAGAAGATGCAAATATTTATCATTCAAGCGTAGAGGGTTATCATAAGAGGAAAACACAGAGATCAGTAAGGGATATATAGTTGGGAAAAATTCATCCTTCAATTATTATCCATCCACAAAAAAGCATGGAAATTGAATCTATAGGTATTGAAACACCAGAGTGATGGCCGTCGATTTGGCTCTTAGTTGACTGCTCAGGAACAGACTAATAACTTAAGAGATAAGAGACAGAAAATAAAAACACAAATTTTCTTCGTATTAATCAATAAAAAAAATGCATAGAAGTCATTGCAATCAGGGGTTGGGTTCGCCATGGGAAATCAATTCAAAATACAATGAGCATAAGGCTAGGATGACTTTAATTTCTTTGATCATAAAACATTGGGCTCATCAAGACAATTTGTTGAAGATAAAAATGAAATCTCTAGATAGTGTTACGCTGAATAAAACATAAACTTTAACACAATAGAAGTACATTACTGAAGGCGCAAGAACAATATTTGAACTACCATTCAATACAAATATACACATGCATACCGTAGCCAAATGTGAAAGCTCCGAAGTCATTGTCCCATGCGCACTTCGTCCAGCTCCCGCTAGCCAACTGATGTGACCTCACCGGTACCTCCCAGCCAATGCTAAGGGTAATCTTATTCCACCTCATCCCCACAATCTGTAAAGGGGACACACACACAATACTAGAGAATGATAGCACCCAGATTGTCTCGCAAGGTCGAACTACCACTCGTTACCCGAGATGGGTATCCCAACTCCCACAAGAGAAAGTCCAGTCAAGGCAAAATTTCGGTAGCATAACGTTATGAAAAAATATCTCATCCATACTACTAATCCTCCATCTTTTTTATAGAGTTTTTAAGTAATTAGTTTCCCAAATTCTAGGTCAAATAATTTTTCAATAAATTAATTAGGAAAAACCTCCCCCGTACACATGTCGTCTGATCTTCCAGTTGCACCGAAAAATCAGTTTTATTAATTAATTAAATATTCCTATTTCCCTCATCCACCTAAGAGCATTCCTAAAAATGCTCCTCAGTGTCCCAACATTCCCTTACGATTCTTAAATGACTTACGCCTTACTTAATTACTAGTTGAGTTCATATTTAGAAAGTTCCAAATGCAATATTCCTTACTAAGTTAGACAATCATCTTTTTCTTTACATTTCCCCTTTTCTTTAAATTTCCCTTTTTCTTTAAGTTTCCTATTTCTTTTAAGTTCCCCCTTTTTCCTTTTTAAGTAAAAATCAATTTAGCAAGTGTAGATAAAATAACAATTTACCCTTTTCCCCTTTTAATTAAAAATTAATTTAGMAAGTGTAGATMAAAHAACCATTTACCCTTTTTCCCTTWTAATTAAAAATTARTTTAGCAAGTGTAGATARAACAACTATTTACCCTTTTTCCCTTTTAATTAAAAATTAATTTAGCAAGTGTAAATAAAAACAACCATTACCCCTTTTTAAAAATTTAATCCTCCATTATAATTTTGACTTTAATAAATAAGTTTGAATTTCTTACCCCCCTTCTTGTTATAGGTTTATTTATTAATTTTTTTGACCACATGTTCTACTTAGACCTAGGATTAAATTTTACTAGGTTGGGCAACATTTTTTTTTATTAAGAAAAATGTTTTTAAACCTTACTTATGACTTCATTCATTTTAAGGCCGTCTAGGTCCTAAGGAGGCATAGTTTTCTAGGCACTGGGTTTTTTAACTTACTATTTAAAATCACAACGTGCCCTTCAGGACGCACTATGTGCTCCAAGGGTGCCACTTGCATCTTTTAGTTTTCCTTGTGCGACATGTCGTTCAGGACACACTATGTCGTCCAAGGGTGCCACTTGCCTCTTTCTGTTTCCCTTTCCTGACGTTCCCTTCAGGATGCACTACGTTCTCCAAGAGTGACACTCACCTCTTGAATGGCTTTGGTAGACGTCAAACCCCTGTAGTCAATACTCCGCCAGGTGATATTGTGGGAGACTAAGGGCATCTAAGGTATAATTCCCTACCTTATTGCGTGCCCCTTAGAATCATCATGAGTGATTGTCACAGTCTTCCCTCATGACATCATGATTCTTCTCGAAGTAGGTAATCGTTAACCTACAGTTCGAGCCACGACAAGAGTGATAGTAGGGTGTGGTAGGGCTACTGACACAACTCTCCCTCAATGTCTCTAGTATTCCTGTGTGACCCCTCTACTAATCATGTGAGTCTGGTCGACAAGCTATCGTTAGTCTTCATCCATTAACGAATCATGTAAGCAATAATAATCAATCATCATAACATCTAATCATATGTACATATGTCACATCAACAACACTCAAACCCCAATAGTCCACTCCCTGAATCGATCCAGAGTCCAAGGGGTTTCATCGATGCCTTTGCATCCTAAATGTCCAAAGTCCTACACACTAAGGAGGACCCATTCAATAGCACCTGTCTGAGTAAATACAACAAAATAACATATCATCAGATCCAAAATATCTCATAATCATAATCGAAATGACCAATAGTATAATAACCCGCATAACACTTTTGGAATCAAAATTCACAATTTCATAATTAAAATTGATACTTTTAGAGATGTGATGCAGGAGCATCGATCACTCGACCAAGAGAGCCAGCGCGAGGAGGAAAGGGAACAACTGGAGAGCGCCAGCATTTAAATTTTTGAACCATTGTAATATATGGCTGCGCCAAGCATTAATGTTTTGATGTGATGAAGCGCACTTATAGATTGTAACGGACCTTGAGTGGATAAGCTCTCGTCCTTCAGTAGATGAGGCATTTATTTAGTTTTAATGAAAGTAGCTAGGATAATTAACTGTAGATTAGACAGTCACCGTTTGAGAGGGAAAATGGAGTATAGACACCCTCCCGTGTATCTTTGTATCAGGCTGATCCGGATTCATTCAGACAAGAAAAAGAAAGGAGCAGAGCAGAGAGCTGGTGAAGAAACCTCCATGTACAATTATTGAATTAATAGGAAGAGCCCTGATTCAATTCCATGGACGCGTTTGAGCTCTGTGTGTTGCTGATATTGTGCTTGTGTATGTTTTCTTCATTTTATGCTTATTTGTTATATGCTGCTTATGTGATTGCATATCAGGTTAGGAACCTGAGAGAATGAGTTTCAATTGTTTCTCTGCTTGAGCCAGGAGATTCCTGCATCGAGTGTAGTGGAATTCCTCCGCATAGAGTGCGTCGAGGAGGCCAAGCCGTTGAACTTTTGTTCTCCATTGTCCAGAGTGGGTTGGAGGTATTTGAGCCGTGCAGGTGAGTGCAGGTCGAATTCGAGTCTCAGTAGCAAGTCTGAGAGAAGGATAGTTGAACCTGTTGCGAGTGGGGACGCACGGGACTCAGGAGACTTCAACACTTTCAGAAGTGATTGAAGGCCGAGCACAAGGAGCGTGTTCGAAGAACCTCTTGAAAGAGATCGAGTCGAAGGAAGCTATGGAGGGATAACGCCTTGGTTCAGTTGCACCGGAGGAAGGTGGCGGAGCAGAGATCTCTTCATAGAGGAAGAGAATCGACGACTTGAATTCGTCCTAGAGAATCGCGAACTCCCGAGGATCGTTGGATCTGGGAGAAGAGGCGAGGGGGTTAACCCTCAGGCAGCAAAAGATCCATTGGCCATCGCATATCGGAGAATCGGGGTTTGTGAGTGCAAGAATCATATGCCCGCTGAAATCGCAAGTCGCGATTCCTCGACTTGATCGCAGCCGTCGATCATAACGGAGACAGGTGGCACGAATCCGAACACATCGGAATTTCGGCATTCGGAGTTTCCAGCAGTGAGAGACTTAGAGTCGCGGACCCGTGAACCGTGAACTCCCGAAGTGAGTGGCAGCGTGGGACCCATAGGTATAGTGGAATCCACGTGGCATTGGATCGGGATTCGGGGTTCGGTGATTTGGGAAGCAAGGTAATTGTGACATCGCAGTTGCGATTTCCCGATAGGTAAATCCCCGATAGTGGGAAGGTTGACCCGTTGACCATCGGAAGTAGGGGTTCTGTTCTGCATGTGGACGGTGTTCGAGTGAACCGCAACCTCCCGAAGGGCGATCTCCCAAATTCCGAAAGGGAGACCGTCGAAAGGAAAGAACTGTGGGTAGGAGAATTCCCGAGAGGGGTTGAAGAGCTTGGACTCTTTGGGCCGAGAGTTTGTGAAGGTCCTGGTGGGAGCGACCGCCTGCTGAGAGAGTGGGGGTTGGCGTCAGGTTGGTATCAGAGCCGGAATTGGAATTCCTTTTATTCAGAAAGCAGAAGGAAGGAGAGACAACATGTCGCCCAGAAGAGAGAGGCAGTCACCTGATTGTGAGGACAGGGAGGCCCGGAGAAGGGGTATACCAGCAGGTAATGCTGATATGGAACGTCAGATTCGAGATCTCAGGGTGAGACTCGAGGATATGGAGATTACCGAAAGGCGTGGAGCCGACACAGAGGAGTTCAGCGATCCTGAGATTGAGGAGGAAGCTGGACACGATGAAGGGGAAGTCTCAGCAGAGGATGCTGCAATCGAGAGGTTGATCAAAGCTATTTCGAGGATGAGCTTGAAGACGAAGATGGACATCCCGACTTATGAGGGGAGTCTAAATGCGGAAGACTTGCTGGATTGGATCTGAGCATTAGATACCTACTTCGATTATGAATACATCGAAGAGGATAAGAAAATAAGGCATGCTGTCACCAAGCTGAAGGGACATGCAGCCCTATGGTGGGACGAGCTGCAGGCAGACAGACATTCCAAAGGCAAACAGAAGATCAAAAGCTGGGATCGGATGATCGCCAAGTTAAAGGCGAAGTTCATTCTGAGGGACTACCAGATCACTCTGTTCAGGCGCATGCAGAACCTGAGACAGAAGTTGATGTCGGTGAAGGAGTACACCGAGGAATTCTACAGGCTCAATATTCAAGCTGGTCACTGAGAGAGTGATGATGAGAAGGTGGCCAGATATCTGAATGGTCTCAGATATGACATTCAGGATGAGCTAAGCATGCTGACCATCTGCACAGTTGAGGATGCGTATCAGATGGCTCTGAAAGCCGAAGAAAAATTGAGCCGCAAGCAGGGTCAGCAAGGCCGAGGTAGAAGCCAGCCACGGGGAAAGGATGTTGTTTAGGAACGAACTTAGAATCCCAAAGAGGATTGGAAAAGACCTCAAGGTAGAGCTGAGAGAGGTGGAACCTCACAGCAGAGGCAACAGAATTTTGAGCCAAGGAGGCAGAACCCGGATCAGCAAGGAGATTATGTTGATGCCAATGCATTTCCTCGTACCTGAGGTAGAGGAAGAGGTCGAGGAGGAATTATCACATGCTTTACATGTGGTAAAGACGGTCATAAAGCAGTGGGTTGTCCCGAGAGGAAGATGGATAGAGGAAACGCTCATGTCGCTGAGGCGTAGAGGCGTGATGTTGAGAACAAGGACGAAGACACTGGAAGCGGAAAGTCGCTGACAGTACATAAGATCCTCTTGAAACCCGAGAAGGAGGTGGTGGACACATCTCAGAGATGCCGACTATTCCGAACGACTTGCAAGACCCAGGGTTGGAAGTGCAAAGTCATAGTGGACAGTGGGAGCACAGACAATCTCGTTTCGACCGAGATGGTGGAGAAATTGGAGCTGAAGACGCGCAAACACCCGAGTCCATACAGGGTGACATGGCTGCAGAAAGGACACCAGGTATGTGTTACAAAACAATGCTTAGTAAATTTTAAAATGGGTGATTATAGGGATGAAATTCTGTGTGATGTCATACCCATGGATGTCTGCCATGTATTATTGGGAAGACCATGGCAGTTCGATAGACATGTTGTTCATGATGGGAGAATGAACACCTACACCTTGGAAAAGGATGGGAAAACCCATACGTTGCTACCGATAAAAGATAAAGAGGTGAAACCAGAAGCTAGCAACACGATACTTCTCATGAGTGGGAAGGAACTTCTCACAGAGTTGGAGAAGGATGAAGATCCACAATTCCTTGTTGTCAAGAAGCCGAGGATTGTCTTGACAAGCACAAGAGTGGATGACTTACCGGATGAGATTCAGGAACTGCTTGGAGAGTTCGTTGATATCATCATGGACGAACTACCTCGTTCGTTGCCACCGATGAGGAGTATAAGTCATCATATCGACCTTATTCCAGGAGCGAGTTTGCCGAATAAGGCGGCGTATAGGTTGACACCTCAGGAGAATGAGGAGGTCAAAAGACAGGTACAGGATCTGCAGGATAAGGGACTAGTCAGGGAAAGTCTTAGTCCGTGTTCCGTTCCAACGGTACTGAGTCCAAAGAAAGATGGAGGCTGGAGGATGTGTACAGACTCCAGGGCCATAAACAAGATCACCATCAGGTACAGGTTCCCATTGCCGAGAATGGACGACTTGATGGATTGCCTGAGTGGAGAAAATTATTTCTCTAAGATTGATCTCAAGAGCGGATACCATCAGATCCGGATGAGAGAGGGAGATGAGTGGAAAACGGCATTCAAGACAAACGAGGGTTTGTATGAATGGCTGGTTATGCCGTTTGGGTTGACAAACGCACCGAGTACTTTTATGAGACTGATGAATGAAGTCCTGCGGGAGTTCATTGGTAAATTTGTGGTGGTATACCTGGATGATATACTGATTTTGAGTAAGACCAGGGAAGAGCATTTAAAGCATTTGGCCATGGTGATGAGAAGATTACAATAGGAGAAGCTGCTGATTAATTTAAAGAAATGCTCGTTCATGCAGACAGAACTCATATACCTAGGTTTTGTAATTTCGGTGAATGAGTTAAAGATGGATCCTGAGAAAGTGAACGTGATCAGGAATTGGCCATTTCCGAGAAACGTTTTTGAGGTTAGGAGCTTTCATGGTTTGGCAAGCTTCTACAGAAAATTCATATGGAATTTCAGCGGAATCAGCGCAGCGATGATGGACACTGTGAGGAAGCGGCATAAAGTTTTCCAGTGGACAGCCGAGGCTGAGAAAAGCTTCAATCTGTTGAAGCGGAAGATCACCGAGCAGCCAATTCTGGTGCTGCCAGATTTTCAGAAAACCTTCCAGGTGAAGTGTGATGCCAGTGGGTATGCTGTGGGAGGAGTGTCGAGTCAGGAGGAAAGACCTGTTGCATATTACAGAGAGAAGCTGGACGATGCAAAGTTGAAGTACTCCACATATGATAAGAAATTCTATGCCATTATCCAGGCATTGAAGAAGTGGAGACACTATCTTATACGTTTCCAGTGGGCC
>JASDQU010025375.1:9592-21784 GCA_032191745.1 Picea mariana
CATGCTCATAAGCATATTCACTGCATGTGTGAACAAATCACAACTGATAGCCAAACTATCCCTTTCACCTATTATCTCAACTGGATCTCCATTGGAACTGACATGCATGTAGTTAACCATGGCGAATCTTCAATTGCATGTGAGTTCACTGATTAACTGAACTCTCACTAGTGCATGTTTAGTTACAACTAGTACAAATGATATTAACTCACTTAAATACACTAATAATTCTGTTACAATTCCAAATCACTCAGTTATGAATGAGATAATAGATTAATATTTAATTTCTAATTTAATTAAGGGAAAGCTAAATTAGACACATGTTTCTTGTTGACTTTTCAACACTTAATTACTCTTTCCAAAACCTCCTGTTGAGCAATCACTTCTTTAAGTTGCTTGATTTTCTATGTTTTCTTTAACTTTGTGCTCTTTGATGTTTCACCTTCCTCAAAGTGAGTAAAAGTCTCACAATCCTATGCAAATTCAATGGAGTGTTCAAGTCTTTTAATGGCAGGGCTTTCATCCTCTTACTCTGGCTCTGAGTCTGTGTATGGTAGATTTAAGATGTTTGTTTTCTTTTCTGTAGGATGCTCTGTAGTAGTTTCAAAATCTAATTTTTTCTTTGACCTGTGAGACCTTACACCAAAGATCCTATCTTCTGGTGGTCTTGGAAGAGTTCTCCTCTTTCTCGAGCTGTTTTGAGGAGTCAATTGGCTTTTTCCAGCTCTCTTTTGTTCATTCATGGGCTGAGTTTGAGTTTCAAAGCCCTCCCAAAAAATAAAATGTTTCCAAGTCCTTCCTTTTTTTCTTAGATCCTCCAGGATTATCAATTTGATTAGGCCAAAGTGACAAAGAGTGTTCTTCATACTTAGAGGTTCAGCTCTAATCTTTTTACAGACTTTAGTTAAGCTCTTGTGCAAGAAAAAAGGTAAATTTAGGAGAGCTTTCCTTGTAAAATGGTCTAAGAGCTTGAAATGGTATAACATCAGTTTGTTGTACCTGCCTTTTGAAGTTATGTAGAGTTGGATTCCCTTAAAAAAATCCTACCACTCATCCTCTAAATGAGAAACTAGCATGCTTTTCTTCCATGCGTTATTTCTGAATTCTTCCTTTAGATATGCTCTGAAATTTAGGTTCTTGGTTGTTGTCATTTTGAACCAACTCTAGCCTGATCTAGGTAAATTGGTCACTACAGCAATGGTGGCTTCATCCACGATGATTTCTAAAGACCCAACATAGGCTATATTTCCATCGTATGTTTTAGCAAATGCTTCAGTTATTGATTGGTGACAATCGTTCTGTAACTTCTCGACATATCCCATGCAGCCTGCGTCTGAGAAGTGTTTTTGCACCTCTGGATGCCCCTGTAGAAAGGACAGACTGTCCAATTTTTTTCTTAACAATGAACCTCTTTGTCTCCTTGCCATCTGCAATTCGAACCCGAGACAATTTTTCACACAAAACACTGCAATCTGTTGTTTGAGCTAAGGTTTTGCGCTGGGGAAAACGCTTGGCGCTATATTTCAAAAATGAAAACATATCATATGCCTGTGGATGATGCGTGTTGGGGATATTATGTGTCGATTTGATGTCACCAGCCAAGAAGTACCGCTACTTTACCTGTGATGATGGATTTGAATTCGCCATCTTCAGCGCCATTATCGTGAAGCATGCATTTCTAAACACGATCCGCTTTGCAATCTGATTTAGATGTGCAAACCCGAATCTTCATCATTATCCACTTTCACCAGCGCCTTATAATGATTACATGATGTGTGTTGAGCATGTCATCTTTTGATTTTTTGAAAACATGGAGAAAACACATGTGATCCGTGCTTTCACTAGCTAACAGCCTGTGGGAAATGCTCCTTAGCTGTTGAAAATAGTTGCTTTCACCAGCTAATCATCATCTTTGAAACACACGTTAGCTGTTGAAATTCTTTTCATGAAATTTTTAAAGAAAAGACCTTTATGGATCGTCTTATTTCTAAGATATAAATTAAAACCTAAGTTTTTCTATCAGAGAAACTTAAAACAAATTGGAGAAAACTACCAATAGCCATGCTATCAACCACAAAATGAAACCATAGTGACTGATTCATTTTGGGAGGTAACATCTTCCACACGGGGGAGTGCTGAGGGGGGGTACCCCCTCTGCGGGGTCCCTTCATTTTACGAGATAATAATAAATAAAGGACCTGGCAATTTCTCTAGTGGACGTAGCCCACACTAGGTGAACCACGTAAATCTGTGTCTCTCTTGTATTGTGTATCTTCTGTGTTTTGTTTCCGCATTTGTTTTACTTTATTGCTCCATGGTCCTGTTTTTCTAATAGAAGGTAGCTCCAGCATTTTTGAATCCAAAATGCATCTTACAATAGGAAAATGTACCCCATGGACAGACAAAATTCATTTTGTGTTGGTCTTCGGGTTTGATCTGTATCTGATTATATCCTGAAAAACCATCCATGAAAGAAAAAGCCTCGCAACTGGTGCATTCATCGACTATCTGGTCAATGAATGGTGTGGGAAAATTATCTTTTGGACAGGCTTTGCTCAAATCATGAAAACCCTACATATGTGAATTGTGACMTATTTCTTGTTGACTGACACTAGATTTGACACCCATTGGGTCAAATGGATAGGATAGATAAAACCTGCTTTGAGAAGTTTCTCTACTTCAACCTTAATAGTTGYTKCTTTCTTGGGATTAACTGGACGAAGCTTCTACCGCACTGGCTTGGCATCAAGATAAGTTGTGATTTCATGTTCGACTATTTTTGGATCAATTCCTAGCATTTCCTCGTAATACTAGGAAAAACATTGTGAAATTCTTTAAATAAGTATGTGTAGATTTGAATCTCTTCRGGGGAACAGTYAGCTCCGACGAAAACATTCTCCACGACGCCAGGGGTTCTAGAGATATTATTCTGTATATTTTCAGTGATAGTTGCCATATTACCCTTAGCATAAACCTCATGTGTAGCCAAGGGATTGATAGGAAAAGACCTATCTCTAGTCATAGTCAAGGTGAATTCCCCTGATTCAATTCTGCTTAACTCTAGGAGGAAGTATGATTTTTGATGGATATCATCCTAGGTTTTGTCTAGACTAGTCATTGCTTCAATGATTTCTTCGTCTAAGGGAAAGACTAAGTCTAACGAATCGGTATCAGTGAGAGAACCTTGAGCCCAAATAGGATCTGGAATCAGATATAACTCTTGTGCAGGAGTTGGATCAGTGTCAGCTAAAGCTTGCTAGACTAAGGAGTACGCTTCTTCTTTCACAAACAAGGGCATGGACATACCATGGTGTCCTATCCCTTCCATTGTGGTCGATGGGGAAGGAAGAATCCATGAATCGTTGAAGTAAGTCATGCGAAATGATGAAACTTGGAAAATCACAACCTTATGGTGGTCTGATATGAGCTTGACATCGCCTTGAGGATACAGGTAATCAAAAGTACCCATCAAAGGTGGGCACAAACCAACCCCTACAGTGATAATGCTCGGTTGAGGATTATCAATCATCGGGACCGTGGATGCCCCGAATGAAGGGTCGGGTTGGGAGAAGGACAATTGATCAATGGTCATGATCCAACCCTCATGTGGAAACAACAAGACCTAGAAAAATGTAGCGACCACTGCCTGCATGGAATAGGTCCAACTCCTATCTAACAAGAGATTATAGTCGAGGGATGCGTCGACTACTTCTACCTCGATGCAAATTGTCTTCCCTCCTAACTGCATGGGGAAAGTAGGGATGATGCCATGTGGTCAAAATGAATGACTGTTGAAAGTGGTAAGAAGAGTAGGTGATGGAGACAAAACAGGCTGGCCAATGGCCTTCCAACACACCAATGACATGATGCATGTCGAGGCACCCTCATCAACCACCATGTGAAAAATGTTTCGAGTAAAATTTTTCATGGGGTAAGCCACTACTATCTAAAATACCACGTGGTAAGGTGTTATCGGACTAATCGGTAGGTGTGGACACTAACATATCTCCCTAGATCCACTTGGATCTAGAACAAAATAGGACAAGACATGACTCTTTCCCTAAGTTATGACCATTGAATTAGCTAGTAAGGAGGAACAAGTGACATACCTTAGTATCGCTTCCTTAGGTCTTTGTTTCTACCACTTCACTCTGGTGCTCTCGTGAGGTCAATACCAAGAGAACACAAACCAACCAAAGTGAAGATAGCAAAATGTATTCGATCGTCAACTTATATGTATGATCAAGGAATTACACAATAAAGTAAGAATGACTTTATGGGAAAATGACATGCCATTGTATCATATTAATCGAAAGTAGAAGAACAACCTGATCACCTTGATGTCGGAAGCTTCCTTTCGGTGACTCTTGGTTCCAACACACACACTTGCTCTGTCTTTGCATGAAGAAGATCCAATTCCTCTTGATAGACCTACTAGAGTCTCCAACCTTCTGTTCAAGCTAGGTTCTTCACACAATTCCTTCACCAATTCTTCAATTAATCTTTCTTAACCTTTTCCATGATAATCCTATCAATATATAGAAGAGGATGAGATGTTTACATGGATGAGAATGATCCCACCAAATCAGGGAAACCAGTANCTCTTGGTTCCAACACACACACTTGCTCTGTCTTTGCATGAAGAAGATCCAATTCCTCTTGATAGACCTACTAGAGTCTCCAACCTTCTGTTCAAGCTAGGTTCTTCACACAATTCCTTCACCAATTCTTCAATTAATCTTGCTTAACCTTTTCCATGATAATCCTATCAATATATAGAAGAGGATGAGATGTTTACATGGATGAGAATGATCCCACCAAATCAGGGAAACCAGTAAAATGATAACCATTTGAATGCCAACCCATTTTCTAGAAGATTCCCTTCTAGAACCCTCGATACTTCTTCCGTTTTCCAAGCTTGAAAACATGTTCGCACCCAAATTATAGAGCATAGTGTGATAATTTCACACCCTAGATGAAGGTGGCCTGCGAGAATGGGTCATTCTCGCACCCTAGGCTATAAGTAGCCTGCGAACTCACTTTGAAAATATGTTTTCTAGAAGGAGATAAATTCCATTTTTCTCAGGAGAAAGTTCTTGTTGGGATCCTAAGTACACCATTATTAATACACCATCTATATGACCAAAATCATTTGTAACAGAATGCCCCCCAAAGTATGAGGCTGGAATCAGTGATAGCTGAAATACTTTGTAAACTGTGTGTGTGTGTCAGAAACCAGTAGTGCACATAATCGGAAACCTACAAACAACCAAGCATATGTAGAGTATCATACTAGTTCTAAGGTAGGCATTCCCATACTCAGATCATAGATTGATGACATCATAAACATAGGTCATGGCCACCAATCATACACCGTGGATCCATGCCATCAAAATATCGCATAGCCAACAAGAATACACTGTGGATCCATGAAAGAAATTTCAAATAAAGACGACATAGCCATGAAACATACAAAGTGGATCTATGTGTCAGCAAATTATACATATTCCATCGCAGCCTGGATAAAAAAGATGAGACCCAGGGTCTTCAATCCCATCACCCGAAAGTACGAATCTAACCATGTGATTACATGTGTTGAAGTTGAACATGGTAGAAACCACTTGATTACCGGTCATTGATGAAACTGTTAACAAGTACGAGGGAAATCACCATTAATGTCAATGACTCCCAAGGTATGCTAGTACAATACAATGAATGTGAATAAGTGAGTTGAGGTCGAACATTCAACGGAATCTCCCGATCAGGGGTCAATGATGAAAACCCACTATCGAAAGCGAGGAAACCTGCCATTGAGGCATGCAAGTTCCAAGGTACCAAAGAATTTCTAAGTCTTGGTTCTGGATAATGAGCTGGGGTCGACGGAACAAAACTCATTACAGCAGGGCCTTGATGTATCCCCCATCAATGACACGAAATGAGTAACATATTTTGAAGGTGAAACAGAGTATGATATAAGTGGAATTGGACACAGGGAAGGCCGACACGGAGAGAATGGACAACTGTATATGGCCAACTCAATAGAGGTTTTGGATGAACTTCTCTTGGACATATGAATGACACGACCAATGATTTGGCAACAATTAACTCAGAGATGACTCAGGATATGACCTTACAGCAAGTCGAATGAGAGAAAATGGATTTCCCAAACTGGCTTCAGATAATTAATAGGGGGGTGTCATGTTCAAGAGTGACACTTACTGCCAATAATATGAATACAAAAACATATCCCTTTCCCAAATTTTCCCCCACCATTTCTGGCGAATACCTCTTTATTTTTATGCAAGCTTGAGGAGGATAACATATAACTGTTGATGTAAGCTCATCCTTTGGATGAGTCCTTCGAAGTATGTTAACAAACCCTAGGAAGGAGTGGTTCGGTCCCATTATGGGTCTTTTGATGTTTGTTTAACTAGTCCAAAGATAGAAAACTCGAAGGTTTTTCATGACTACAAAGTCTAGAAAAACACTTAAAAGAGAACTCTCTCAGTTCCTTTTTCGTAAAATAGTTTGATGAGACCAAAAAAGAGATAAATTATTGCTCAACAGACACTTTCTTTGAATACTTTAACAAGCGTGAAAATAGCAAGGTCGCTCAATGATCTTTTCATGTTTAGAGAGTTTGAAAAGAGCTTAAAGAGGACTCCAGGGGATTCCTTTTTTGTATAACCTTGTTGAGCCCGAAAAAGTGATAAAAGTGTGCTTGATCACATTCTCAGTTATTTTCGAGCATGAGAATGGACAAATACCAAGCTCGAAGTTTTGTGCAAAAACTATAAAAAACAATTCAAATATGCGATGAAAAAGAGAAAAAATATCTATATCCCTGTGTATGAACATTGAAGTCGTCATGTCTACAAAAGTTGCACTCATAAGGGTATTAGGCATTAGGTTTAATAAATAAAAGAATTATATAAACCAATAAAAATGGCAAAAAGTAAATATAAGTGGGTAAAAGTTCTTTTTTACCATAGTCATTGTAACTTTGCCAATATTTTAGCCCAAAACCCCTCTTTTGCCCTTGAATTTTGGCGCTCGATTGCGAAAGGTACGAGCATCCATTTGACGAACCGTCTCTGACAGTGAGGTAATCTCCTTGTATTCTATCTTTTCATGGTTCAATTTTTCATTTTCATTGGTAAAATTCAAGTTTTTGAGCTTGTTTTAGGGCTCAAATTTGTGCTCAGCCATTCTCGCAGGCTAGCCACACGGGACCTGCAAGAATGAATGATTCTCGCAGGTGGCCTAAAAGGCACATGCGAGAACATCACACTGTGCCTAAAGGGAACCTGTGAGAACCAAAAAGTGAAAAATTTCTTTAAAGTTTGCTCAATAAAAAAGATACCAAGTCTTGAAGGGAGTTGTTGACCTTCTTCTTATGTGTCTTATGCAAGCATTTGGTTGTCACCATGGTTCTGGAATGGCATGAAAGAGAGAATGAAAAAGATGATTTTATTGCCGGGAATAACCTGGGCACCATTGCCACTTTGAGAGACTATGGTCTCCTAAAATTCTTTCGTATCCCGGGTATGAGGGCCCAAGTCAGACTGTTGGAGTACCTCATTCATATGTCGGACGTGGACCAACAAGTATTCCACGTAGGGGTCCACACATTGTCCTTGGATATCAAGGACGTTTATTTCTTGACAGGACTGTCACGGCGTGGGTACCATGCTAGCTTGACTGGTAGTAGAGGTGGTGGGCTGCCTATGAGTGAATACTGTCATTTGTACTGTGTTCTAGAGGCGGAAAGGAGCAAAGGAAAAGTGGCCATTTTGGGGGTGCAGAATTTGACCCTTCGCACTATTTTTTTCACCATTGCTCATATGGCTGGGAGCACTACTCCACACATGGCTCTCTAGAGCTACTTTCAGTATGCCATAGAATGTACTGAGCCTTGGGTCTTTAACTGGGCAGACGCAGTCCTTCGTAGCGTGAAGAGGCAGTTGACTAAATGCAGGAGAGGCGACCTGAAGCAATTCGGGTACATGTCATTGTTGGTGTCCTTTCTTGAGAAAGTTCCCTTGATGAGGTTGTAGGTTGAGTGGGTTTTTCCATCTCCAGAGGATCCAAGAATGCCGAGGTGGTGTAACCTCATGTCCCGACATGTAGCTGGACCAATAATCAAATACAATGATTCCTTCTTTGACTGGATGCGACCACAAATGTTGATGGTCGATGATTATGCCTATGCCAAGTTGGACTTTTGAGAAGATCCAAACTTGGTCCTACTCAAGGGTGCTCAGTGGGGAGATCTCAGTAAGAAGTACACATTTTTCACTTTTTAAATGTTTTTGTGAATTTTATCATATGCAAATGTTTTTATGTTCGTCCAAGGTCTAATTACAAAAATTCTTTTTGATGACACAAACGTGGGGCCTTATCAACCTCTGGGTACTTCTCCTATTCAGCAATGAGGAGAGGTGGCTCCAGTGCCACGATGGAACATTGAATATTATGAAGCAGTGGAACAAAACTTAGAGCATTTGATTGCAGACATTCCAGACATGCCTCTTGGAGAGGTTCCATGACGTTATCAGCGTCATACGGTGGGGGTGTCAGAGTCTATTGGCCGACTGCTTCGTAGGGTTGCCTGGGAAGTCGTGTGTTACCATGAACATCTTACATGACGTTAGTTTGTAGAAGCTATGAGCTTCAGATTTTGAAATTTTGGTCCTTGGATAGAACTTTTTTGTAAAAAACGTTTTGATCGTTATATATACATACGACTTCTACCGGTTTATCTTGTGTTGTGTGAAATTTGATGTGATTGATTCATAAATGACCCCAATGTCTGTATAATACATAGTTAGCTAATGCATTAGTTAATGTATTTAGACATCTAGGAATATGCTAATACTCAATATAATCAAAATAACATTCCAAGAGGTGAATTCACAAATATACCCTTAACAAAGTAGGACTTTGAATAGCATAAACATTACTTAACTGTAGTACTACGAGCTATGAATCAAGTCGCACAACCAAGCGACAGATGCGAAGTGAAATAGCATCAATCAACAATT
This sequence comes from Picea mariana, assembly GCA_032191745.1. Classification (NCBI taxonomy): domain Eukaryota; kingdom Viridiplantae; phylum Streptophyta; class Pinopsida; order Pinales; family Pinaceae; genus Picea; species Picea mariana. The sequence goes on from JASDQU010025375.1 coordinate 18,637, forward strand.
CAATAACGACACTATACTCTGCAATATTGTTGGTTGCACGGCTAAGGAACACACCTCGCAGAGTGATAAGTTCATTTGTAGGGGCGTAAATTGCCCACACAGTAGAAGCGAGGTTCTGAGTACTACGACTAGCGCCATTAGCGAAGCCAATGTGGGGTAGCAAAGACTCTGACATCTGGAAAACAAACAGAATGTCACATAAGGGTAGAGACCAGATAACGACAAAAACAAACTACAGTAACACAAAAGAAGTATGATACAATAAAATACAAGTACTCATGCATAGGTGATCTTATGCACAGTACTTCTTCAAGTACAACCCATTTCTAGGTTCACTCAAAGGGATACCATCATAATATACTAACTCGTAAGATCCTTTCCCCAAAACTCGTCTAACAATATAAGGACCTCGCCACATGGATTAGAATTTTCCAGCCCCTAGCATATCTCGATCTTGTTCATAGAGGAGAACCAGATCTCCTTTGGAGAAAATGCGAGGCTTGACATGTTTGTCATATTGGGCCTTAACACATTTCTTCTAGGCTTCTATGACTAGGGTAGCATCGCGTCGAGTTTTGTCTAATCGCATGAGATACAATAGACGTTCTTCCTATGCAAAAGTGTTTGGTAGGAGTTCAATAGCTAGTTTTAAAGAGGGTATATCACATTCAATCGGGAGAATGGCTTCCAGACCATAGACTAACCAAAAAGGTGTAAACCCAGTAGCAGACTTAACAGATGTCCTGTGAGCCCATAATGATGAAAACAACATTGTGTGCCAACTTGTTTTGTGAATCCCTATCATTCGTCGAAGCATGGTTATGAGAACTTTATTAATTGCTTCAACTTGGCCATTGGCTTGTGGGTAATAGGGCGTTCAGTTTTCATGGTGAAGACCCAAATTTTCAGTGAGTTCGGACATCATGAAGTTTCTAAAGTGGCTACCGTGATCAGTGATGATAGCCTGAGGAACACCAAAATGAGCTATGATGTGATTGAAAATGAATAATGCTACGGTCTTTCCAGTATTGTCAAATGTCGTCATTGCCTCGGCCCATTTTGTAAAATAATCTACGGCTACAATAATGTATCTATGCCCCCTGGCCAAGTGGGGGTGACATGTCATGAAATCGATGCCCCATTTTGCGAAGGGACCAATGGAGACCATAGGGTGAAGAGGAGCGGGATGTGATCGTATCTTATGATTATAGGTCTGGTAGGCGTGGCATTTTTGGACGGTGATTATGCAATCATTAAATAAAGAAGGCCAAAAATACCCTGCTCATAAGATATTCTGGGCAGTAGCATACCCAAACATATGACCACCACAGGCTCCAGAATGGAAGACATTTAAGGCTTTCTCGGCTTCGTCGAACGTGAGGTAGCGTAGAAAAACTGATTCAATCCTACGACGATAAAGAGTGTCCCCAAGGATAATAAATTGATGGACTTGGTAGTGTATTTGACGATGGTCAGTACTGGACAAATTGGGCCAAAAATTCTAGGTTTGGATATATATGATGATATCGCCATACCAAATATCATCAGAACTAATTATAAAAAAGGATTCATCAGGTAATGAATCAGCTGCTACGTTTTTCGTTTCAGAGTAGGGAAAGTCGCATATCAACTCAGCAAACACTAAGGACTTCTTGGACTTAGCTTGTTTGAATTCCAAGTCAAACTCCTAGAGTATCATGATCCATTTGGAGTTCTTTCCCCCTAGAAATTGACGTGTGAGAATGTGTTGCATAGGGTTGTAGTTAGAAATCACCGTAGTCTTGTGAGAGAGGATATAGTGTCGGAAGCATTGAACTGCTTGGACAGCTGCCAAGGCCAATTTTTCGACATGTAAATACTTGGTTTCAGTAGGTGTCAGACTTCGAMTCAAGTAATAGATAACATGAGAATCATGAGAATCATCCTCTTGGACAAGAACCATAGCGATGGTGTAATCCAAGGTGGCAAGGTAGAGGAAATAATCGCGACTGCAATCAAGGGGGGAGAGAAGTGGAGCACATGTTAGGGATAGTTTCAAAGATTCAAAGGCTTTGTTTGCAATGGTATCCCATACGAACTCAGACCCCTTTTTGAGTAATCGCGTAAATCCATGAGTTATCTTAGCGTAATTCGGGATGAAACAATGAAGAAAGTTTGCTTTCCCTTGACAACTTTGTAACTGATGAAGTGTAGAAGGAGGGAGATTGAGAATCGCCTCGACCTTTAAAGGATCTACCTAGATCCCGTGACATGAAACAACATAGCCTAGAATTCGGCTGGATTCCATGAAAAAAATGCATTTGTGAGGATTCAAGCGTATATGGTAAAACAGACACCAGAGGAAAATGGCTCGGAGGTGGATTGGATGATCAACCTGGCGCATGGAATGAGTGGGTAATTCATCAAGATATGGTTGCATGATGTGCTTGATATCATGGAAGGCATAAGACATAGTGCGTTGAAAAGTTGCACCAGCGTTCTTGAGACCGAAAGGGAGTTTCTGATAGGCAAAAGTGCCCCAAGGACAAATGAAAGTGGTTTTGTGTTGATCCTCGAGAACAATATTGATTTGATTATATCCGAAGAAACCATCCATCAGCAAGAATGTTTCACTTCCAGCGCAATCGTCGACAATCTGATCGACGAAGAGGGTAGGAAAGTTGTCTTTGGGACAAGCTTTGTTAATATCCCTATAATCAACGCATACATGAATTGTGCCTTGTTTCCTGTCAATCGAGACAAGATTGGAAACCCAGTCAGTGAGAGCCACCATGTAAATAAACCTGGCTTTGAGAAGTTTCTCGACTTCAAGTTTAATAGCAGCTGCTTTACGTGGGTGAACTAGACGAAGGCGTTGCCGGATAGGTTTAGTGTCTGGGTGTGTCTTGATCTCATGTATCACAATTTCGGGGTCGATACCCATCATTTCTTCATAGCTCCAAGCGAAAACGTCACGAAATTCTTTGAAAAGTGACTTGTAGGTGACGATTTCATCAGGGGAACACGAAGCTCCGATATGAACATTTTCAAAAATTCCAGGTTTGATGGATATGTCGAGGGGAATAGTGGGTGAGATATTACTTAATTTCCCTTTGAAAAACACATCGTGTGTGGACTCAGGAACAGTTGAAATGATGACAATGGTCGA
>JASDQU010025375.1:33870-58577 GCA_032191745.1 Picea mariana
TACAATCCTAGTCATGCGAATAAATGTGTCGATGTCGAGCATGAAAAGAAATCATTGGATTACCGGCCATTGATGAATGTTGTTAACCAATGTGAGGCAAACTCACCATTGATGTCAATGAGTGCCAAGGTACCTAAGTACATCTTGCGAAGTGCGAATAGATGAGTTGATGTCGAGCCACTTGCAAGATCTGACGATCAAGGGACATTGATGTATTCCCATGATTGTCAGCGAGAGAAATTTCCATTAAGGCATGCAAGCCTCCAGGTACTCACAATGGACTCTAGTCTATATCCCAGATAAGGTGTTGAGGTCGATGGGGCAAGACTTGTTGAAAGATGGGCCTTAAGGAATCCCACATCAGTCAACACGAGTTTGTACAAAAAGATTTGGTAGGACTATCAATGGAAATAACTCACGATCAAACAGTGTGTATCAGCATGGCGAGGAAAACAAGGGAATGTAATCATGGAAAGGGAATAAGTTTTATTCAAAAGGTGAACTAGAATGGAAAAAGAAGGAAAAAATGAACTGAAAGGAATGTATGTGATTCATAGAAATAGGCGTACATGAAGTCGTGAAAGATAAGGCAATCAAATAGTGGACTCTAGTACATGGATGACGAAAAAGCTTGGAAGGAGAATGGTAAGTGATCATGTCATGACATAATTGATTTCCTGAAAGATGGGTGTGTAACAGTAGATGTCATGACAGGTGTGACACAAAAAATTTAACTTGTTCAAGTTGTCAATGAGGCATGTTTTCTTTACAAATATTTGTGATTCATGAAAATCACTTCAGCATGAAATTGATCATCTTCGAACTTGAAAAATGTTAGTACTAAACCTGCAGTGAAATAGTGAGATCATTGAAAAACATAAAATGCAGGAATGAGTACAAATGCCAACAATAAATGAAATGTGTCTTTCTTACCTATTGCCATAGGCAATCTCCCTTGTCAAAACCTGTTTCGAGTAACTCAAGAAATTAATGTTAAATATGAAAACATGATTCCAGTAATGTTCCAGGAAGTGGAAAGATCCATTTGCAATGTTTTGAGTTTTATAATTTTTAAAGATTTTATAATTTTTAGTGTTTTTGTTTTATTTCTATAATACAACAAAAGAAAAATAAAATAAAAATTATGCTAAAGGAAAACAAATTATTACTATAAAAATCACAGTCAATGTTCAATGCCACTTGTGACATTTCAAGAGCAGATGTATAAAACTATCCAAAGCATGCATCTATAACCTGATTAACGTGAAAGTGCAAAGCCCAAGTCTAATGAGACTTTTCCATCTGCCTTTATTCATGTTCAACATGTCTTTACCATGCAGGTTCTACGTGATCCAAGGCAGATCCAAAGTCTTTCCTGCTATTCAACATCACACAAATCTAGGTATCATTGAAATAGACCTATCCAAACTCGATTGCTTATCTGGCAGCGCGACAGTTATGGGAGATTTGCAGTCAGCATGCCAGATGCATCTTGATTCATGCACAAAGACAATAAATGAAAAGGCAGCCTGAGATCCCTTAGCACATCATTAGATTAAAAAACAACAAACAAATTCAGCAGTGCGATCCTTCCTTTGTCTAACCTTGCAATTACGCTGCAGTCTAAGATGGATGCAAACTAAAACCGTATGATTATAAGCCATGAAACACAACTGTAACAAACAAGCTAGCAATAGCACGTATGTGATCACATCATTAATGCACCATAAAAGGTTGCCTCCCTTGAAATTTTATGCGATAAAGACCTCACAGATTGCTTTATGTATTTTCTAAGACGCTGATGCAACAAAAATAATGTGAGATCATCCAAACCACACTTGTATTCACTTATTGAGTGCACTTCAATCGATGTTCCCAAGAAAATACCACCGATACATGGTATTGGTCCGCCTTCAGTGGTAAGGGACTCCTTATGCACTAGTATCTTACAATAGTATCTTGATCTTACGTTCTTCTGTGCTCCATTCCATTTTCCTGAAGATGCTATTCATGCAGCAAGACCCTCCACCATGTGTGTAATTTTTCAAGAGGCAAATGCAGCACTGTAAGGTATTTAAATAACAACTCATCAAAATGGTATCTGCCAGAATCATACGTAAAATATATCGTGTGAGATTTTGGTGCCAAAATATTGGGTGGATCTGCATGAAAACTAGGTAGAGGAACACCCTAGCTTTAATCATCTCAGAAAACTTTGTGATTCCTCTCCGATGGCTCCCAAATATTTTTCTCCAGCTGTATACTTAGAAATGATAGCAACGAGGATCCTTACCTGTCGCCATATCTACGTGATTGTTACACAACACAAGCCTGAATGTGATTTAGTGTCCCAACATGCCGTCAATAACTCAAGGCTGTTAGATTAAAATAACAATCTCAGAAAAAAAAATCCGGGAAAGAAAATACCAAAAGATAAGGACGGATCACATTAATCTTAGTTGGGATACGATTAGTAGCAAGAAATTCACGTTGATGGATTCATGCATATACATTTTGTTCAGTACAGTGGAGAAGAATGGAATTGCATGGAGAGATATGGCAAGGGAGATTCTCGAATCAGAAGTTTACAAGGAGAAGGAACTCATCGAGAACCCTTCTATTGTCTACCCAAACTGTAAGATGGAAACAATGGCATTCACCTATGTGGATCAGTTTTGATGATGTGTATCTTCTTCTTGATTCATTTCTTCAGGACTTTGCCTCCGAAAAATTCATTTTTCACAAGTTCATCTGATTTTTCTTTTTTCCTTGAACATTGGCGTCTTTCAGATTATTTGAAGCCATTCCATGCTTACGAGCAAGGAAACTTATCTTGGGAGGTAATGCATTAAAAGCTTGACATTTTACTGCCCTTCAATGTTTAGAACACTAAGAAATCTAAATTAGAGCCTGATCAAATCCCTGATCAGTGTAAACCCTAAACCTTGTAACATTATGAAATCTGAAAGATGTTATGTTCTAAACACTAAAGTTTTCAACAGTGACAATATAATCACGCTATGCAAGCATGATGTATAGCAGGCAGCAGCAGAGGTAGAAGCAGAGACCCTGTCCATGATAAGGCGTGCAATGCCATCTGCTGCATCTCTTTGACCTCCCAGCACAAAAAGAGGATGGATCAAAACTATATGGACTCTATACTGTACTCTAGCATGAAATTGTGGTGCTGGATCAAAATACTGTTGAAACTCTCCATACAAGGGATCTCGGCACAAAGTCTGGATCTCATTCATATTATTTCTTTCTAGATGGCAGATAGTCTTGTTCTAAGGTTACTTTCGCTGGCTAGAAATCATCGTTTCCAAACTAACTTAAGGAAGGATACGGGGGAGGAGTTATGCCATATTTTCAACTAATTTATAACTCCATTTTTTGATAGTCTCATGTTTATTTGCAGGTTTCAAATTCCAGGGTTTATGCCAAGCCAAGTGATACAAATTCATTCAACAACTGGATGCTTTTGATAAGCCTGTCATGCTCTTATGAGTTTTTAATTTAAAATTTTATTTTTATGTGCATTATTCCCAAAACAGTTCTAATTGCAAACGTAAATTTTTGAACTGTTTATTGTTTTGTTTGTAGAGTTAATTTCCAGGCTTTATTAGGATGAGGGAAAAGGCAAAAGCATGGAGTTGCTACCACGCAAACCAATTATAAATCAGGTCAAAAAGACACAATTCGATTATGACATAGTTGCAGCCAGTGTTTCAGCATATAGTGACAGAGACTGTTTCAACAGACCATTTATTTCGTTTTGTGTTTTCAGAAAATAAAATAAAAAAACTTGAAAAATTTTATTTTGCAAATTTATAAAAAACTAAAAGAAAACGGAAGTGCGACAGTGACGTTGTTTCAGCTGTTGTTCCAGCATCACATGTTTATTCTTAGTTGTTTTGTTTTTGCAAATGGAGCATTTAGGCATCATTATACTTCCTAAAAAAAAAAACATTATTAATCATCCCTACTTTCTGATCCTCGCGGTCGCACGAAGCACACAGGAGAGCATACTTATTCCTAAAAAAAAATGGAAAATAAAAGTAAAAACTGAAAATGAAAGCCTACCTATTCTATACTAATTAGAAATTAGAAAGCAGTTACGTGTAATCAAACTTCTAGTGAAGCCATTCACGTCGTAGTAGTATGAATATATTCTCTTTCAATTTCACAAATGATAATCGGAAATATACATAAATATAAAAATGATAATTGGAAAACTGCTAAAACTCTAAATTATCAAAATAGAAAGAAAAACTAAATGACTCTAACCTGGTACCTGCTTGGAACCATTTTTTGATGAGGCTCTCGTAGGCATAATTTGACTCACTCACATCATGCTACAGCTCCTCATTGTCCTCCTCCTCCTCCTACTTGCATTCTTCATGTGTTGATTCATTGTCTGTTTCTGGAGGAGTAATTAAGCTCTCGGCTGCTATCAAGATCTTCTCTTCCCGAGAAGAGGAAATCTCGGCTTCTGCAAGGATCTGAGTGAGTTGTTCCAAGCTTATACTCATAGTTAAACCATTTTAAAAATAAGGGATTCTTACAACATCCAAATCAAAATGAAAATCTGAAAATCACACTTGCTGAAACACTCTTGAAACAAACCACTCTTGCTGAAACACATGAAAAACACTCTTCACAGTTGCGAGAACCCATTGCTAATTGAAATGATTGACACACACTGAAGACTATATATCTCCTAATAGAGAACAGGACCCTTAATCCCTTCCATTAAGCAGGAACCTTTAACTCAGTCTCTGATCAACACACTTGTGAAAATAACTGAAAGCTAACTAATTCTACAGAGAATAGGACCTTCTAATCCTTTCCATTAAGCAGGGACCTTTAACCCAGTCTCTGATTAGCACACTTGTGAAAATAAATGAAAGCTAACTAATTCTATAGAGAATAGGGCCTTCTAATCCCTTCCATTAAGCAGGGACCTTTGACCCAGTCTCTAATTAGCACACTTGTGAAAATAACTAAAAGCTAACTAATTCTACAGAGAACAGGACCTTCTAATCCCTTCCATTAAGCAGGGACCTTTAACCCAATCTCTGATTAGCACACTTGTGAAAATAAATGAAAGCTAACTAATTCTATAGAGAACAAGACCTTCTAATCCCTTCCATTAAGAAGGGACCTTTAACCCAGTCTCTGATTATCACTCTTGCATAAAAGGAAATTGATACCTCAATCCCTTGTGCTTCCCCGACAACGGCGCCAAAATGTTAGGTGAAATATATGTCGTTATAATAACATTGTAGTACTTTCCCAACTATTTAATTGTCAACCTGGGGTATGTAAACTGACAAAGCACATGCACTATTTGTGCAGGGCTGAAGTAGAACTAATCTAATCTAATCTATGTTGTTGAAATCAAACTAATCTAAGAAAGCATTGAAACACTAACTAGGAAAGCATGAAATTGGAAATACAACATGTGAAGAGTTAACAAAAATGACATACATGAGCTCATACAATATATCAATCTCAAATCATATTACAATAGTCAAATGACAAAACATGAAAGAATAACAAAGCTAAGAATCCCCTTCTCCTAATTACAAGACTATTTCCAAAAACTCAAGCTTATGAAATGAAGAGAGAGCACTCTCTTATATACATGAAGAAGATAACCATCTCATAATTGCAGATCCACTATTCTCTCAACCTATTTCCCATTACTACAAAATATAATCCCTTCAAATCCTCACACATATCTCTCATATATCTTAGATAAGATATTCTAACCAAATCTCCATGTTCTTCTCCTTGAAAAGAGGCTTGAATAACTATCTCCTTTGGAATGATGGAAGAGATATTCGAGAAGTCTCTTTGAATTAATCATCCGCATATTCCTACACATTACAAAGCTCAAACATAATTGAGATATATATGAAAACATGTATATTTTATAATATTTAATCATAAATTCACTTTTAATACTAAAATGAATAAAGTGGAAAATAATAATGTGAAACCCAAATGTATTTATGAAAATGATATGATGAAGGTTTAATAGGGAAATGAAATGTAAGGAATAGTGAAGGGAAAGGTGGATGAAAATAGGACATTTCTGAGCCCCAACATTGGGTACCACTGAATGAAGGGGATGAAGGAGGTATATGACCTCCCCCGTAAGGGAAAGCGTTAAAGGGAGATGAGGTGCCCCTTATGGGTCCTTGCAGAGGAGCATTAGAGCTCCCTGCCCCCAAACCTAAAGTCTGTAAATTGGAGTAGGATAGTATAGGGCTTGTACCTAAGATAGGAATCCTGTATGAGAATGGAGGGCATGTTGCACTCTGTGTGAAAGGAGCAGTGGTCACCGCCAAAGACAGGATCGGACCACTGCTTAAAGTAGAGGTGGTCAATACCATGGTGGCTCAGACCAACGACAATGAGTTGGGAGGTGGAACACCCCGTATGGTGATAGCCATAGTGGGAATAGAACAATTCCCAAAAGAAGTTGAAACATTTATTTCCATTGCTATGTGTGACACTATCTGGCGTCCGTAAGGATAAATCTGTACGATGATGGGTAATGAAAGATCAGTGGTTGGAGTTTTAGGTGGACTGAGAGCTTCTGCTCCAAGGTCTAAAATGGTTGGTTCCTCCGAATGTTGGTCGGGCACAGTTTCCTGTGACCCGATCGCTTCAAAAGACCCTTCTTGGTCAATCTTTCGCCTTAGCAGTGGTGGGGGTGGCTCCAGTGTAACCGGTGCCAGGCCAAGAAGCCTTCATGACTGATGTAGCTCGTGATCCTCCACTATGTGAGAAGGTCAAAGACACACTAGGGCTTTCTATTCATTCAAAAACAACATACACTAGAAAAAAAACTCTACAAGATATAACAAGCAAACACTAAACTAGTTGGAAGAATAGTTACAACAACCAACACTAGAGCAAATTACTGGTGCAAGTGCAACACGAGCATGGAAGCACCCTCCAGGTATACTCTACAAAGAATGGCCCGATGTCTATCCTAGGTACCATGGTATACCTCCGCAGTAACCTATGTATGTCTCTAAAAAAGATAGGCAAATAGGTTGCCACCGCGCAAACAGTCACCAGGAAGGTACAGTCGACAGTCGAGTAGACCACAATGAGCAGGGTATAGAGCTTGAAACCTGTCAAGGGCGTCAAAAGAAATTGGTATAGAAGACAACTGAGGACCTTGAATGGATTTGAGACCCACAAATCTCCATGGCAAATGTAATCGACGAAATCCTAAGATAAGCCCTCTATATGTGTTCTCCACTATGATTGGTCCGGCTTTGGAGGGGTTATCTCCGCTACCTTTCCRCACGTGACCTCATGTTTAGCCCCTGTGTTAGAGGGGGGTCCTGGATAACTTTCACGATGCTATACTTCGGCACTCCCTAACTAAGACTCCGATCTTTGATTTAATGGCCTTGAAGAATTTCCTCTCCAACCTAATTCAAGGCCCTAACCCTAAACTAGTTGGTTGACCCTACAAACATTAAAAGTCTAATTAATTTTAGATTTAGTGTTAATTTTTATGGCTTGTCTTAAGTCAAAGGTTATGAAAGTGAAACTAGTGATGTTTTGAGAGACGAGAAGAAAGGTAAACAAAAAGCTGGAAACAAAATAACTTCTTCTTGAAAAATTCAAATTTGCTCTTTTAAATTATCTAACCAACTTTAAAAAATAAAATTTCCTAAGATCTTTTAACAACAAACCCAAAAACAGAATTTCACTCGACTACGAGCTACTTATTGTCTAAGTAACCATAAAGAACTTATGAAAGCAAAGACTTCTCCTGGTTACTAATGCACACCAACAACTATTTAACCAAACACAGAAATAAAATATTTTTTTTTATTTGAATGCTCAATAAGCATAAAAGGAAAAATATCGACAAGTAAGGACCAAGAAAACTTCTGGCCTAAGCACAGATTGTAAACAGTGAATTTAAAAATAACACACAAGCAGATTAAAATGGACTCTAAAACTTGTCTAAAAACCCTATAAAAGGAAAATTTTGAGGAAAACTTCTTAATGAACAAGAAAGATATTGTTGTGATCAAACCAAATTCACTAACTGCTATGATAGAGACCAAAAAACCCGAGAGATATAAACTCTTGTCAAAGAAAAGGATGACTACCTCTCCTTAAAAAAAAAAAAATCTCCATAGGAACGATGTTGACGGTTCAACAGCCAGCGTGTGCACGGGAGATATGTAAAGTCAGGGGACATGTACACACATGCAGAATTTATGCAGGCCATGTGTACTTATGAAACTCTTCAAAAATGAAAAGACAAGCAATCAAGCACTGGAAGAGACTACTGGTATTTGAGAACTAGAATCTCTTGAAGACCCGGAAACTTACTTTGTTAGAAAAAAGAAAACAATTCAAGGAAAATTTCATAGAAAAAAACCAATATGAGGTGGAACCTAAGATATAAAATGACAAACATAGAGCCTAGAATGAGTTCCAGAAAACCCCTGAGAAGGATCACTTCTGACAGGGGAGAGGATGAATACCTCTCTAAAATAAATCTTCTAAAATCATACACGCTACTGACACTTCATCAGCTAGCATGTACATGTGGGTTGTGTGAAGGTAGGGTGTGGTTACACACGTGTAGGCCTTGTACAAGCCGTGTGTACCTCTATGGGTCCCGTAAAAAAAAATGCAGCTAAACAAAGAAATAGAGATAACTGGTATGGAAGACCAGAATCTCTATTAGCTCAGACTTTTGAAGAAACTCTAAAACCAAGTAATGAAACCAATTTTTTAAAAATACCCAAAAAGACTCCCAGAAAACCCTAGAGATCCCTAGTATGGTTGCCAATTCTATTGTGGGTGGGAATCCCTCCTACGGACTTAGCATTTAAGGGCTCTAATCATGCATGCAGAAAATGACCATTTCAAAAGGCCTCTACTCTTTCCTATTCTACCAACACAAAACCCCACATTCATGCAATACAAAGATGTAAATGAGATTTGGTAACTCTACCTTAAGTCCTTCATCTGATGCCGATCCCTTTTCTTTCACTCACTCTTTGATTGCAAGCCTCCTCCCAAAGATGACCTACATTCACATATGAACAAAAAAAAGTTTGTGAACATGCATTTCATATACTAATTGTTGGGTTAGTTGTGACAATATCATAAGATAAACATCCAAATCGAACACATGATATGGCGGGATGGGAAAAGTATTCAGTTTTGTATTAATCTTCACAAGAGTAAGCTTACAATATGTGGTCGGCACTGCTCCTCGAAACTGGTCCTGGGCTCCTCTTCAACTGTCCTCCAACTGCTTTTCTCTATACTTCTTTTTCCACAAGGATGGATAAAGGTTGGGACAAGGGGAATTCTCAATTGGGTATTGTCTCTTTACTATGATTTTCCTCTTTCAAATGGGACCCTTAACCCTTATTTTATAGGCTAGAAGGATCTATATATTTGGTCGAATGACTGGCCATGCATGGTCAAAAGGTTTAGTTAACTTGCCCAAAACTGTGTGTTCCGTCAACAACTTTCCTTTTTCGTACTTTTCTAGGTACACATGGGTTGTATTGGGGCAGCTAGCATGTACACACGTGCAGTAATGGAGCAGGGAGTGTGGGCCTTTATAAAGGGGGTTATTAATAAGATTTGTTCAATAGTGTTTTGGCAAAGAAGGAATTTGTGCAAGACACAAAATATAATAAATATGCAGAACAAAAATAAAATGCTAGAAATGGCAGAATAATAGTAATATAACCATCATAATCTCCACAATGACACAAAAATGATATAAGAACAACAACAAAAATAACACTTTGATTCATAAAGAAATGTTCACGGGCCTCTTCGAGGGGGAAACCTCCAGTCGAGCAGTGCTCTGTTACAATAAACTCCAAGCTAGGGTTTTCATACCCTCAACCCTTATTTATACTAGATATGTTTATCAAGAGAAGCATCTAGAGGAAGATCCTTCTAGAAGCGGAAGCTTCTATTAGGTCTTCTTACATCCGCCTTATTCTATTTTATTGAAAGGCCTTATTAATATTGACCTTTGTTACATCCGAATATATTGATCTACCTATGTGTGGGTTAGGACCCTAACATGTATGCCCCCTTAAAAACAGCCTTGTCCTCAAAACTTTAGATGTGGAAACTGTTGTAGAATGGTAGCTGGTTCCCAAGTGGCATCTGTTGGAGTCATATCTTTCCACTGGACTAGCACTTCCTTGATGGTTCTCTGACACGGGAAACACTCACACTGGTCCAAAATTTCTTCTGGAGGTAGCCAAATGGATCCTTCTTCAGCTAACTCTGGAAGGTTGGTTTGAATTTGGCACCTAGTTCCAATCACCTTCTTTAAGCATGAAACATGAAAAATAGGATGTAGCTTTGACTGACTGGGTAGAGCTAACTGATATGTGAATTTTCCCACACACTTGAGAACTATATAAGGACCATAAAATTTGGGCGCTAGCTTCTGACAATGCTNTATTTTATTGAAAGGCCTTATTAATATTGACCTTTGTTACATCCGAATATATTGATCTACCTATGTGTGGGTTAGGACCCTAACATGTATGCCCCCTTAAAAACAACCTTGTCCTCAAAACTTTAGATGTGGAAACTGTTGTAGAATGGTAGCTGGTTCCGAAGTGGCATCTGTTGGAGTCATATCTTTCCACTGGACTAGCACTTCCTTGATGGTTCTCTGACACGGGCGACACTCACACTGGTCCAAAATTTCTTCTGGAGGTAGCCAAATGGATCCTTCTTCAGCTAACTCTGGAAGGTTGGTTTGAATTTGGCACCTAGTTCCAATCACCTTCTTTAAGCATGAAACATGAAAAATAGGATGTAGCTTTGACTGACTGGGCAGAGCTAACTGATATGTGAATTTTCCCACACACTTAAGAACTATATAAGGACCATAAAATTTGGGCGCTAGCTTCTGACAATGCTTAGCCTTGAGGGAAGTTTGCTTGTATGGTTGCAGTCACAGAAACACCTGATCCCCTTCTGCAAATTGACGTTCAGATTGACCTTGATCTGCTTGTTGCTTCATGCGATTATGTTTCATGACCAAGTTCTCTTTAAGGGTACGAAGAATATCCTCTCGAACTGTAAGTGTTTGGTCAACTGCCTGGACCTTCGAGGTACCTGGTAAGTATGAGAGAACTGAAGGTGGATTCTGTCCATATACCACTTCAAAAGAAGTCATGCGAGTAGTTGTATGGTAGGAAGTGTTGTACCACCATTCGGCTAGGGGTAACCAATGATCCCACCAATGTTTTTTTTTAGAGGAAAAACACCTCATATATGTTTCCAAACACTTGTTGACAACTTCTATTTGACCATCAGTCTGGGGATGATAAGTTGTGCTAAGATGCAATTGGGTTCCCTGTAGCTTAAACAGTTCTTGCCAAAAATTGCTTGTGAAAGTTGGGTCATGATAAAAAACAATAGAGTGTGACATGCCATGAAGCTTGAAGACCTGATCCATGAAAATTTGAACCACCATGGATGTAGTAAATGGGTGTTGAAGAGCGCAAAAATGAGCATACTTGGAAAGGCAATCCACAACCACCATTATGACTGATTTATTCCCTGATTTGGGTAAGCTAATAATAAAGTCCATAGAGATATCCTTCCAAATAGCAGGTGGAATCAGAAGCGGTTGTAGTGTGCCCGGAGATTTGACTATTTCTCCCTTGTTGTGTTGACACACCTCACATTCAGTGAAAAAATTACAGATGTCCTGTTTCATACCATCCAAGAAAAAAGAACGTTTGACCCTACCATATGTTTTGGTGAACCCTAAGTGCCTTGTTGTGGGTGTAGCATGAAGCTCAGAAAGTACCGTGGATGTAAGCTTTTATTGTTTACTTAAATACGAATGGCCTTTGTATCAAAGCTCATCCTGGAGCCAAGAGTACCCTGGGGGAGCCGTAGCATTGGTTTGCAATTGTTGGATAAGCTATGAAATTTTGTGATCTTGAAGACATTCCTGGCCCACAGCTTGGAGCCAATCGGGTATAATGAAGGAAAGAAAAAAAAGGGGTCCTTCTTCTTCATATTTTTGAGACAGTGCATCCGCCACTACATTGTCTTTTCCCTTCTTGTAAATGATCTCATAATCATATCCAAAGAGCTTAGTCACCCATTTTTGTTTCTCCGGGAAGGAAATGCGTTGTTCCAGAAAGTACTTGAGGCTTTGATGGTCATTCTTAATTTGGAATCATTTCCCTAAGAGATAAGGGCACCATAGATCAATGGCATGCAGAATAGCCAACATTTCCTTTTCATAAATGGGCTTTCCCAGATTGCTTTCAAATAGTTTCTTACTGGTGAAGGCCAAAGGTTGACCCTCTTTCATAAGGACAACATCAATTCCTTTCCCTAAGGCATCACATTCCAACACAAAGGTCTTTGTGAAATCAGGAAGGGCTAGAACCAAAGTGGTGCACATGGTCGCCTTCAGGGTTTGAAAATCTTGAGCAGCGGCTGGAGTCCAAGTGAAAGAGTTCTTTTTAAGGAGAGCAGTGAGAGGTGCTACAATCTTTCCATAGTTCTTAACAAACTTGCGATATTACCCTGTTAAGCCCAGGAATCCACGCAAGATTTTGAGAGTCTTTAGGTGCAGCCATTCTTGCATAGATTCAATCCTTTTTGGATCCACCCTAACACCATCCATGCCAACCAGATGACCCAAGTATTCTACTTCTGAGGCACCAAAAGAACATTTAGACTGTTTTAGGAAAAGTTGGTGCTGAGAGAGTAGATGGAGAACTTGATCCACATGAGTAAGATGGTCTGTCCAGGTTTTGCTATAGATGAGGATATCATCAAATAAAACTAACACAAAATGATGGAGAAAGGGATGGAAGACCTGATTCATGAGGCTTTGGAAGGTGCAGGGGGCATTACACAAGCCAAAGGGCATGACCAAAAACTCATAGTGGCCCTCATGAGTGAAAAAGGTTGTCTTGGGAATGTCTACCTCTTTCATATGTATCTGGTGATAGCCCAAGCAAAGATCAAGTTTAGTAAAGAATTTGGCACCACTCAATTCATCCAGGAGGTCATCAATGACAAGAATGGGAAATTTGTCTTTAATGGTCAGTTTGTTGAGGGCACGGAAGTCAGGACACATTTGCCAAGAACCTTCTTTCTTCAGGACCATGACTATAGGAGAAGAGTAAGGGCTCGTACTAGGGCAGATAATGTCTGCATTAAGGAAATCCTGGACCATTTTCTCAATTTCATTTTTTTGTGAAAAGGGGTGGCAATATGGACAGATATTGGGAGGAAGGCTTCCGGGTACAAGGGGAATGGAATGATCATGAACATCGTAGGAAGGAGGGAGTCCTTGGAGAGTGGAAAATATGATTTGATGTTTATAAAAGAGGGCTTGGAGATCATGTGGCACCATGGTTGTCGCTGTTGCTTGTATGGCATGGAGTTGGGCAATGACACCAGAATGATCCTTTTTCAACAGCTTTTCCATGTGATGGGAACTAATGACCTCAGGTGAACCAATAGTGATGCCTTGGAATTTATATTGATAGCCTTCCTAGTCGAATTGCATGGTTAATTCCTTAAAATCCATGAGAATGGGATCCAAAGTTCTTAGCCAGTCTGCACCCAACACAATGTCACAACCACCCATGTCGATAGCAAATATATGGGATTTTAGGTGGTAGTCACCGATTTGGAGACGCACATTTTCACAGTTCTCTCCACATTTCATGGAACCAGCATTGGCAATCATGATTTGGAAATTATTGACAGCATGGATGTAGCAATGAGTTTCTTGGGCAATGCGGCGATGAATAAAATTGCGGGTGCTTCCACTATCAACCAGAATGATGACCTTCCGATGCTTGATGTAACCAATTAACTTGAGGGTTTGGGGAGTGGAGAAGCCAGTAAGAGCATTGAGGGAAATGACAGATTCTACTTTGGGAGGGTCTGAGGGAGGGGTTATGTCAGTGATTTCAGGTGACTCAGACAAAAGGGGAGTTTCAACATCCTCTTCCAAAATATCCTCAAAGATGGCCATAAAAAGATTTTTTTCCTTACACTTATGGCCCAGGAAATATTTTTCATCACAATTATAACAAAGGCCTTTGAGTTGGCGTTTATCCATTTCAGCCCTGGTCAATTTTTGGATCTTTAATGGGGCGGAGGGAGTAGTGGGAGTGACGGGTTTAGGGCGAGGGATAAAGGAGGGTTTTCAGTTTTGAGAGGATACAACCTATTGTGCTTCTTTATCTCTTTTAGTAGCCTCCACCAAAATCGAGGGTCGATCCATGAGGACATGGGCCTGAATCTCCTCCTTGAGGCCACTGATAAAACACTCTCGAAAGAAAGCATCAGTCATGCCCTCTGTTCAAAAAGCCAGGTGCTCAAAGGAAGTTATGAAGTCTTCTACTGTTTTGGATTGTTTCAACTTTATCAAATGGCCCAAATGGTTGGTGTCCATGTCAAGGCATTCATAAAGCTCAATCACAAATTGGGTCCAGGCAATATACCCTTGACGGGAAGTTTTTCTCCATTGCCACCATTGCCAACGTTCTTGATCTAGATGGAGAACACCATACCGAATTTTGGCCAATTCATCTGTGATGTCGTATAAAGAGAAATAATTTTCCATTTGGGTTACCCAACCAGTGGGGTCTGAGCCATCAAATTTGGTCACATCCACCCGCAGAAGGAATAGGTCACGTTGAAAGTGATGGGGCTGAAAGGTATGGGAATAGGAGGAATGTTCACCTTCGGTCTTTGGAGGTGCTTCAGAGAAAGGGTCATCTGTAGGGATATTCAATTTGGTGCAGAGTGATGCAAAGATAGATTCAAGTTGGGTGGTCAGTTCTTATTTGACTTCCTCCATTAAGGAATGCATGGTTGTATTTATGGTTGTATTGATGGATGAATCAATGGAGACAATATTACCACCGAGTTGTTTCACTTCGTTTTGGGTCTCGAGGAAACCAAATTGCAAGGTGTTGAAGTGAGTTTCCATATCTTGGCTATGAGTATGGGCCATGAGGATGGGTGAACTGAAAAGGGGCAGGCGGGGTCAAAAATTTTGTCGAAAATGATATGGATGAATGTGATAAGGGCGAAGAGATGAATCCAATGGAATAGGTCTCAAACAATGGTGAAAAAATTTCCAGACTTTTTTTTTTTTTTACACTTGAGGAGTTATACTCTGGTCTGAAGAATACTACAGTGATGAAATCCCCAAATGATTAACCAAAAATAAATGTGTATTTACTTGGTAAACCGAACACAGTTGCACGACAATAGATCTGGTATGTTTTAATTTGTTTATGTTTCTGTCCCACAAGGGTTAGGAATTCAAGGGTTCTACAGACAAGGGTTTTCCCTATGCTATATCTCTTTGATATATGTGCAGGGTCCAATAGTAGTACTCGACCCAATATCTCAGGGCACTAACTAAGGAGGATAGATGGTAACCTTATCCRTACTACCCGACTACCCAGGTACTAGAGAGTATCTTCATGAGTGTTGTTCTCGGTGACACTATAGCAATCTGGTGGCCGATAGGTTTATCTAAAGAGGGCTTTAGGAAATCTAGGTTGATCCATACACAGGTGTTATCTGATGTGCTACCACTCGAAAGGGTACCAACAGGGGTTACAAGGGTGGCCAACAGATGTGCGCTTAAGAACCACTTGTATTTCCAACGTGTATCGTCACTATAATTGCTTATTTAACTAAACAATCAAGTGCTACATAAATTGTCAACCCAAGGAAGTCTGTTTATTTCAAAGGTAATCATGCACTGTATATGCTCAATCTCAAAAGCAATCTAGAGTTGTAGTAAAAACACATTAATCACACTTTTCCTTGAACAAACTGAAGTTCTACTTTAAATTACAGGAAAGCAACCTACCTATTGCAGAGTTCAAAGTTTAAAGAAATAACTATTCAAAGAATCCTGGACTACATTAAGAAATAACAAACTAGGAAAGAAATCCTTCAAACCACTGCAAAAGGAAAGACCAACTATCTTGTAACAGAGAACAAGACCCTATTCCCCAAGCAGGAATCTTCAGCACCTGTTTCCGATCATCACACTTTTATGAACTCATTGCTAACTGAAATGATTGACACACACTGAAGGATAACTAACTCTTAATAGAGAACAGGACCCTATTCCCCAAGCAGGAATCTTCAGCACCTATTTCCGATCATCACACTTTTATGAACTCATTGCTAACTGAAATGATTGACACACACTGAAGGCTAACTACCTCCTAACAGAGAACAAGACCCTATTCCCCAAGCAGGAATCTTCAGCACCTTCCCTGATTATCACGCTTTCATAAATTCACCAAACATGATTGCTAACTAGAATGATTATCAATTACCCAAGCATGAATCATATGAAAACAATGTAACAACCAGTAAAGCAGAGTTTCAGCAAGACAAAGTTCAGTAAAGTAGTGTTTCAACAAAACAGAGTTCAGTGAAGTAGTGTTTCAGCAAAACAGAATTTAATAAAGACATGAACAGAAATAACACTAACACACTACAAAGCTAATGGGTGAATCTTGTGAAGAAGGTGGGCCCTCCCTTCTCACAAGATTCCCCTAAAACGAAAGGAACTAGAGAGAAACACTCAGAACAATCTTTTATTCATCTGTCAACTGTGTTACATTACAATTTGAAGTAAAACATGTCCCTCTCTATAAATCCTTTCTTAGTTCAAAAGAAGGTCCTATCTAATGGTGATTTCCTCTTATTTAAAGAGGAGAATCCTCTCGATACAATTTGATCATCAAATTACATGTGTATATCTGAATCATATTCTTAGTCAGATCAGATTTCTATACAGGAATAGGATATCCTGGTCTCCCGTAACAGAATGATATTACAAACGTTGAAAAGGTGTTGAGTGAGGTGTTGTTGTTGCGGCTGGAGTAACAGCTTCTTTATTTATCTTCTTGTTACTGTTGTTGTATGTTGTTTCAGCAACGGGATTTGCATTCTGACTGTTTCAGCATGTGGTCTCACGCAGCAGCGATGGTTAATTCTGGCTCAAGGTGCGGCTGTTGTGGTCGGTGTAACATCTTTTGTGTTGTTGTTTGAGCATTGTAGAACACAGAGAGTGTAGCAGCTTTATCTTGTGTGAGTTGTTGTTTCAACATCATAGACCACAGACTGTTTCAGCCACAGGGTTTGCGTGCTTTAACTGTTTCAACAATAGGCCTCAATGCTAATCTGTAGGTCAAACTGTTTCAGCACTTATATATTTCTGATCAACAGTTAAGTACAAGAGTAATGTAAAATTATATGCAAAACAGATTAAACATATAGTAAAGAGAAGAGATGTTGTATATCTTTAGAGAGATAGGGTAAGGTGATAATATAATTTTAAATGTGAGTGGAAAAAGGGTGTAATGGTAGCAAAAGGTGTGAGAAAAAAGGTACATTGTAGGGTCCTAACATCCCCCCCAACTTAAAATGTTGCATGTCCTCAGGCAACTTCAATCTGAGTTAGAATCTGGATACCAACTTTGAGCGTGCAAGTTACTTAAGCAGTAGTTGTGGAGGGTGCTGTCTGTTGGAGCTCTGAATCCTTGAATGCATTTTAGCCTTTGCCAAGCTGTTGTTTCGGCCTTCTTGAGCAACTTATAATGAACTTGATATTTTTATGCTAGCATCCACAGGATAGGAAAATGAAACTGATAACCTATCCAGCTTTCATCACATTGCTGAACACACTTGATGTAGCTAGGTACCCTGGAGATTGTTATCTCAAGATTAGTGGGGCTGAAGGGATTGTGTTCCTGTCTTTTCTCAGTAGATTGTTGCCACAACATGTAATTTTCTTGTAGGGCAGCAATCTCTATGGATTTAATGAACTGTTGAAAATCCTGAAGCACTGTTGCCTGTAGTTGCTGAATGTGTTGAGTCATCCCTGGTTTCTTCAAAAATTGATAATACTCTATAACAAAGGTGGCAGTATTTTGTGGTTCTGGCCGTATCCAGAGAAGGTGGTTATCCTCATTGTGCTTGGCAGCTAGGAATTCATCCTACCATATAATCGGATTGTTAAGGAAGGAGGTGAGTTCCCTAATCTGGATGTCACCGACAAGAGGGTTAAGGTTAAGCTGTCGGTTCTCAAGGATGGCCTCATTATGAACATATACCTCACATAAGAGGTGTTGATCCATAGCAGAGGCTTCTGCAAAGGTTTTAACAAAATCTGTTGAATTTAACACTGCATGAGGTCTACCTTATTTGATTGATTTGATCTGAAACCATGTAAGTCGTTCCATGAGGAACAGAGAGTAATTGCAGGATGGTTTCCTTGCAGCCAACAGCTTTTGTGCCAAGTCAAATATCAAGAGTAATCTACCTTTTAGCTCTTTATTTTGTTTCTTATAGGCACGAGATTCCTGGTGTGTTTGCTCCAAATCTTCCCAGTTTGAATAGATATGGTTTATCCAGATTTGTTTGTGTTCTTGCAGGCTTTTGGCCTGTGTAACAACAGACTCTTTTTTCCATTTGTCTATTATTGCCTTCTCATCCCATGCCTAAGTTTGTGTTTCAGCGTTGCAAGTAGTAGGCTGAGGTAGGGTCTGAGTGGCTTGTTCCACAAAGGTGTGGGTATTAATCTAGCTAGGAGGGGCAGATTCATCAATAGGCGATGTTTGTATAGCTTTATTAACAAAAATAGGGGCTTCAGATTTGACAATTGTTGTAGGCCAGGGTTCAGTCTTAATTTTGGAAGGTCTTGCTGGTTCTTGTATAATAGCAGGGTGTTCTTCTTTGACTTTTGTTAGCGTCGGAAGTCACTCCTGGATTGCAGCAGGAGAAGAGCCCGACACCCATTAGTTTAATGTCACGATTTGTTTATAAAGGGATGATCAAATGGAAGTAAACTCAGAACAATATTGTCTCAACTCTGAAACTAGGCTAGGCATGCATGGGCAAGTGAGGTCTTAGATAAAATTCAAACAATGAGTTGTAATAAGGGTGAGCAGGGGGAAGACTTGTATGAGAAGAGTGTGAGGGTCTGTCATAAACATCAAGTTCCTAACAGATTGGAGAAGAAAGCATCCAAACACAAGATCCTCTTACATTCAAACACAGAAGACCAGGGAATACAATAATGCAATGACAAATCCTTTATCATAACATAACTGTAACAATTCATGCGAATCATTCAATCATGAACTGTTACAGTTATGTTATGATAAAGGATTTGTCGTTGCATTATTGTATTCTCTAGTCTTCTATGTTTGAATGTAAGAGGATCTTGTGTTTGGACGCTTTCTTCTCCAGTCTGTTAGGAACCTGATGTTTATGACATACCCTCGTATTCTTCTCATACAAGTCTTCCCCCTGCTCACCCTTATTACAACTCACTGTTTGAAGTTTATCTAAGACCTCACTTGCCCATGCATGCCTGGCCTAGTTTCAGAGTTGAGACGATATTGTTCTGAGTTTACTTCCATTTGATCATCCCTTTATAAACAAATCGTGACATTAAATTGATGGGTGTCGGGCTTGTTAGCAACAATTGTGGTATCAGGGAACAAAGGTCTATAGAACTGCGTGATAAGTGCCCAAGCGCAGCACACAAAAGAAATATTCTTGGGGCCCAAGTCAAGCAAGCGATCCTGATCATGGACATGAGAAGCGGTGAAATCTCCACGGGAGGGCTCCATCGAAAATCGGGAAATTGGAGATCTCGGGAGCTAGAGTTTTGTGCATTACAGGATCGCGATTCACGATTTCCTGATCGACGGGAACAACTGTCAATTGTGGAGGACAAGTGGTAGGCTTTGCGACATGGATCGGATCATTGATAGGTCAATGGCCATGAGCCATCGCAAATCGGGAGATCGTGAGTCTGGAGGATGCGTGTTCGTTGAAATCGCAAACCATGAAATCTCGATGGAAAGTATGGTCAGAGGCATATGGTGATGGTCACTTGAATCATCTTTAGCCGGCAGGGGCTAGCTCCTAGGAGGAGGAGCTCATCGCACATCGGGATATCGAAGATCCTGGAGGCAAGGAGTTCGTGCATATTGAACTCGCAAATCCTGAATTCCCGAAATCCTGAAACCTCATCACATACCTCCATTACCTACCCCTTGCCACCACATCCTATCCCCGTGTCATGCCAATCGCATTGGCTTCCTGTCCCCTATATTCCTTTCACTTGGTTCGTACACTTTAAAGCCCATGAATTTTTCCACTTGCATTTTCCCTATCATTCTCCCTCCACCACATCCATCCATAGGGCCTCTCCTCATCCCATCTCTGCATCGAGCATGTAAAACCACCCCTGCTTGTTCACTGTCCATTCACGACTTCGTGTCAGGTCCTCCAGTCATCGCAACAGCCTCCATGTCCACCTGCTAGTCGTACCATGATTTCTCCAAACAGATCCAAGTGGCAGAATGAGAAGGCCCCCATGTCCTATAGGTATAGAGTCGACCGGGGCCTTTCTTGATCCCAATGAAACAGTTATTGCAGCAATTGATGGTGGTTGAATATCATTTCCACCATAAATGGATAGCCCAGAAATGACTGTAAGCTTGTCAATTCATTCATAGGTCCTTTGGGAGCGCGATTGCGTCTGACTGAAGTTCACGACTGTCCAGAAATTGCAGGCACAGTAAACATGAAGACGTAAAGTCTTCAATGTGATGTCTCGAATTGGCTTCTATGTTTTTGCTCTAAGTATTTAGAGGAGTTCTCTCACATTTTGTAAGCATCGATGGTTGAGCTGAGCTCCCGGTTGTAAAGTTTTAATGAAGCATTGTTGCTCTGGTTATGTATGAACTTTGGAGATGTCTTGCCTTATGAATGTCAGTTTGTTTTATGTCTTTGTTTACACTGTGTTAGAACAGCTCAGAATTGGAGGATCCAGTCGATTTGTAGCTGTTATAGGATGATGTATGTTGGATCACTGTAATAGTTACGTTGTCTCTGATCAGTCCTTGTGATTTTTTATTAACACTGAGTGACTTGGAATTGGAGGATCCAGTCAAGTCCCCTTTCAGTTCCTTGAGACCCTGAACCAAGAGGATCTTGCATTCAGAGTCTTTCTTCTGCAAACTGCTGTAAGCCGATTGCCCAAAGTTGTTTGCTCACCCTTCCTCCCAAGTCTTCCACCTGCTCACCTTTTAATCAACCCGCTGGCTAAAGTTGGGATTCCAGAACTCCTTCGTTCTTTACATACCAGACTCAGTCCCTGATTTAGAGTGATACGTCCTCGAGCCATTATCTCCATTCGATCACCCCTTATAAATAAATCGTGACATAAAACTAATGGGTGTTGGGCTCTGCTCCTGCAAGCAATTTGGGAGTGACTTTCGATGCTAACATTTATGGCGTCGTTGCCAGGAACGGAATTGAAGATTTTCCCTGGGTAGAATGACATTGAGCCCCTGAATTCGAAGGTGCATCAGATTATTGGAGCCTTTCATGATTGCTAATTTGCACCTGGCGACTCCATTGTGATGACTCCACTGGGGAGAACCTGCTCTGTTAATTGTGGCTTTCAGAGGTAGGCATACGCGATATCATCCACAACTACCTCTAGCTACGCCTAAAACAAATCCAAAGGTGGTGCTCAGAAAGGGAAAGGCCTTTGAAGAAGAAGCGTCCATCACTGAACCAGGTAATCCACCATATCCTTCTGTTGGAGCTCCTTTTTCTCCTCCATAGTTAGTTGACAAGCCTGTCTCTACAGTTTCTCGTTTCCTAAATTTTGGGAGTGTTCCTGTCGATTTTTCCTCTCCTAGTCCGGGACCGGAGGGTCAAGACCTTGTCACTCCCATCTCTCCTGAAGCTATACCCTGGCGTAGACCCATGACCACTGAATATTTCCTCACTCCTATACAAGGAGGAGCACCTGCTGACTTGAGCTCGATAGCCCGTTCCTTGAATCACCTCTTGTTTCCCACCCTGCTTTGAGACTCATTCTCAATAACCCCTTTGCGAACTCCTTCTCCTCCAAATTCTCCCCCACCTAATATTCCTATGGCTGGTGCTAATCCCCCTCTAAATAGAATGGACGCCATAGTTGCTTCTAGGTATGCCCCCTTGATCTTACCTCAGCCCATGAATCCTTTCCCTGCTGGAGATTACTTGAAATATATGCCCAAGTTCACTGGGGAAGGGGACGTAACTGTGGAAGAACACCTCGCTTCTTTCTACAGTTATGCAGACAACCTAAACATTGGAAATGAAGATGTATAGATGAGGGGTTTTGTCCAGAGCCTAGATGGTGAGGTAAGGAAATGGTTTAGAGGATTAGCTCCCAGATCTATTGCTGGAATTGAAGCCCTGGATAATGATTTCCTGAGGCAGTGGGGAGATAAGAAGGATTTCATGTATTATATGACTGAGTTCGGGTCTTTGAAGAAGATGGAATGAGCGTCTGTCTCTGACTTCTCCAAAATATTCAATAAAATGTACTATAATATTCCTGATGAAATAAATCCATCAGAAGCCTCAGCCAAGATGTCCTATGCTAGTGCGTTTTGCCTCGACTTTTGTCTTTTATTGAGAGAAAGAAGAGCCACCTCCTTGGCTCAAATGCAAGACGTAGCCATAGAA
This sequence comes from Picea mariana, assembly GCA_032191745.1. Lineage (NCBI taxonomy): Eukaryota > Viridiplantae > Streptophyta > Pinopsida > Pinales > Pinaceae > Picea > Picea mariana. The sequence continues at coordinate 56,485 of JASDQU010025375.1, forward strand.
GTGGAATCCAATGTATCAACAGCTGATAGATTGAGGAATGAGGTTGAAACGGGTAGGAGAAAAGGAAAATCTGAAGCCTCAACTTCTGGCCCATCAGTGCCCCACATTCAAGTACATGAATTGACCAAAATGGTGAAGTCTCTGTCTGCAGAGATGGAAAGACTGAAGGTAGAGAGGAAGCAAGCATACAAGGGCCCTCAGAACGCCAAAAATAAAGGAGGTTTTTGGAGGCCAAACAATATCGCTTCCTTGATGATGCAAAGAGACAGAGATGACCAGAAACTTCAGGCACCTTTTCAAAACAATTTTTTGGCTGAGGGAGAAGAAGGGGAAATAGATAAACTTGAGCCAAAAATTCATTTCTTTGGAGATACTCCTCCTTTTCCTCATCTCACTCAATCTGCATATGAGGAATCTCTCATGGACAGTCAGCTAAATGAATTGAACAAGGGAGACAAGGCTAGCGGCGGCTGAGGCAGGTATAACCTGAGGTCCGATAAAGGGACAACAACACCTATTATTCCTGAGCAGTCCACTAGAACAGAAAAGCCTACTAACGCAGTAGCAGATGGTCACAGTGGTAAGAAGGCCCAACCCCTCTCTCCCATTGTCCATCATCATGTTCCTGAAATAAAAGAAATTCCAAAGCCTACATCTTCTTTTAACTTCAAACATGAGATCAAAAAGATCAGGATCCCTGTGCCCCTCACTGAGCTAATTAAACATGACGAATTCAAGAAACATTTTTATGAGCTTTTACAGTCCGAAGCCTCAAGCCTTCCTATAGATTCCATAAACCTTCAATATGAAAATCCAATTGTTGTCCTAGGTCCCATGGTAGAAGGCAGATATGAATCATCCCCTCCCTTCTACACCTCCTTGAACATTCATGACAAGGTACTACACAACTGCTTGATGGACTCGGGGGCTTCTCACAACCTCATGCCCAAAACTGTCATGGAAGAGTTAGGAATAGAAGTCACCCGAGCCTATCATGACCTCTATTCCTTTGAATCTAGGAGAGTTCAGTGTCTTGGAGTTATTAAAGACCTGGTGGTGACCTTGTTTCAACTACCCATGAAAAGTGTGGTCATGGATATCGTAGTAGCTGATGTCGCCCCCAAGTTTGGTATGTTATTGTCAAGATCTTGGATAAAAGGAATGGGGGAAACCTTGCATATGGACCTCACTTATGCTACTATCCCAGTGTTCATAGGAGAGCATAGAAGACTATATAGGGAAGCCCAACTGACCTACATAATCAGTGATGAAGCCAACCCTACCAATCATCCCATTTTCGCCTTAGACACTGATTTAGGCTCCAGCTTACTACAGCTTACCCATGCCCCCGAGCCTCCTCTCAAACTTAGAAAGCAGCCCACCATTTTCCCTAAACTTCCTCCCTCCATCACCCCTGTCTGGAAACTGTTCTTTGATGGAGCCTCTTCTAGGCAAGGCACTAGAACTGGGGTGGTTTTTGTGCCACCAGCTCAGGAAACCATATCTCTGTCATACAAATTAGCATTTGAAGCTACTAACAATGTGGCAGAGTATGAGGCTCTTGTTCTGGGATTAAGATCCATAAGGGAAATGGGAATTCAGAAAGTAGCAGTGCTCGGTGATGTAGAGTTGGTGGTTCAGCAGGTCAAGAACGCTTATCAAGCTAAGCATCCTCGACTCAGGAGTTATCAAAATGAGGTATGGGACTTAATTGACAGTTTCTTCTCAGCATTCAACATTTCATTCATCCCAAGAGAGGAGAACACAATGGCATATTCCTTGGCTACATCGGCTAGCAAATTCAAAGTACCTTTTCCATCCAAATTCAGATATGATGTAGAGGTAAAATACAGGCCCTCCTTAGCTGACAATGTCAAACATTGGAAGGTATTCGAAGATGATCTCGAGGTCAGGAGGTTCTTGGAGACTGTCGAGGAATTTTCAGAAATGCATATAGATCAAGACATTGTCTCAAAGGAAGAGCTCGATGGGGGTAATTTTCTGAATAAGGTTGTAGGGCGTGACATTGTACAGCTGCCCAGCAACCATATTCCCAGAGGACTGGTTCCTTTGGAAAGGCTTTTTGATAGAAA